>BQNB010040124.1:894-47613 GCA_026074375.1 Tanacetum coccineum
TTTTCTTTGAAAATTTGTGTTGATTTTAAAATTTTTGACATGATTTTCTTACTAAACTAGAATAAATCTTTGCTGAATGCACATTTCCCTTTATTATTATTTGGTGAGGTTTAAGCCTAATGTTCCGTTTTCATCTCATTAGACAAAAATCTACCAAAATATTGAGTGTGCCGGTAGTATTGTAGACTTTAGAACTTGGCATGTACATCATTTTGAGACCTAAATGATTAGCAGGAATAGATAGTTCGAGAAGGAAACATTTAAGAATTCACCCAAATAAGCCTATATGTGTGTGTTTATCGACTTGTTACACTGACTTGTCGACCTCCCGTGTTAAATTCTTTTGTTGCACCCATCTTTAGTGTAAGATACCCCTAGATCACCCTTGTTGATCCAATCTATATTTTCAGAAAAAATTATATGTTTCGTTACACCATTTCTCCTTAGCCAACCTTGTAGTCTATATGTATCCTTGTGTTGAAATTTCTGGCTACCTAAGTCCATAGTTCAGAAAAATGGTTCGAAGATTGGCACTTTCGTTGATGACATATAATTTTGATCATAGAAGACCCCCCGGTATTGTCACTTTCGATACTGTTTATATCAAGTGGGGGGATATGTTATTTATGTCCAGGAGTATAATAAAAATAAAAAAGGAAAAAGGTGGTGCAACTATATGCCACCTAGTAATTTTGAGGATGGTTCAACTATAAGCCATCTGGTGTTATGAAGAATAGGTTAGCACGCTCCGCAAGATCTCATTATTAGCTAACCCACTGTGAAGATATGATTAAGTTTTCGCACTTGAAGACTTGGACTATGGATGGACAGTAGCCGGTTATGGATACCTTAAATTATATATGACTATTTGTTTTGTGTTTTTATCTTAACACCAATTAAATGTATATCCCATGTCTATCCTTAAACTTATATCACCCAATAAACCTATTTTATATCACCCATGTTGCCTTTAAGAATTGTTTAGACTTTAATTCTAACTGGTGCAGATTTGTGTACTTCCCAAGCTTATATAGAATACATGCTATGACTGTGCAATTAGAGATCACCCCGAAAATGAACACTTAGACTCGTTGAGAGTTGAGTGAATTTTGATCCCCTTTTCGTGAGGTGTTTGGCTTTGATGTTTCTAGCATAAGTCTTTTATAGATTCATTTCTTTGAGTTAAATCAGAAAAATCTTTTTATAAACTATTCTAACAGGTGAAAGTATATTATATATACCCAAAAAAATTCAGTCCCTTTATTTGTATCGTAATGTAAATAGAATATTTAATTACAATACGTTGTTTTTCCAGGACTGAATTTTTTTAGGTATATAGAATATACTTTTTTGAGGGCAAGCAGAAGTCAAGTGGGGAAATTTGATAACATCAAATATTTGATACTTTTTAGTGTAAATTTTCCCCTAAAAATACTTGTAATCATCTTATAAATACTTGAATTCGATACATTTACTGTTATTTAGTTGTTTTCAGGTAAAATGCAAGTATATGACAAGAAACACGGGATTTGGAGGACATTACGGCGTAACGTCCCGCAGGAGTTACGATGTAATCATTTATTTAATACGAAGATTCGGTGCTGACGAGGCTTTACGGCGTAACGTCCCATATAGTTACGCCGTAATCTATTATTATGGAAATTATATTGTTGCTGACTAAGGGTTATGACGCAACGTGATTATTAATTACGTTGTAACCAAAATTATCTCTTAATAAAGGAAATCCGCGTCAGGAGTGTTATGGCATAACTGTGTATTGGGTTACGCCGTAAAGTATGACTCATCCAGGGACCTGAAGTGTATAATTATTATAAAGTTTCATGGATCAAATAAAAAGTTACAACTACGATGGAGGACTAAACTTGCCAAGTACCCAAAGTTCATAATATCGATATAGATGGATCGAATGTGGCAGATTGATATCAATTCATTAGGAGTGTAACAACCGGCAATTTTGGAATTTTAAATAACTATTTTACCCTTTGACTTTTCGAGTCCGACTTGACTTTTTGACTTTTGATCTTTTATTGTCACATAAAAACGATTACCGCGTAACCGGTAATTTTTCGGAACATATTTAAATAATAAATCATATTTATTATTACATATCTCTCATGTGCATTTTTTTTTACTTATTTGACTTGAAAACGAGAAGATATATGTTATTCTTAAGTTGACTTATCAAAAACGACCCGCTAAATCACGTTTTCACGACTCGGACTCTAAAGCAATTTGATGTAAAACGACATTCCGGACAACTTTTTAGTTTTGCCCGAGACCCGAAAACAAGCAGAAAATGACTGAAATACCCTCGCAAAATTTTAGAAATGAGAACAACGCGTACCGACACAAAAATAATTAAATTATATTTAATTATCACTTTTTATTAAATAAAATATTTAATAAATTATTTATCATATTATTCAGAAACGTTTGTTAAAAACACAAATTTTCGAGTCAAAGTTGTATTTTTACGAACAAAGTTTACCCGAGACACCCAATGACTACCAAATAAATAATAAACATTTTAAATAAATTTTATAAAACGTTTATGAAAACTAGCCATGTAAATACCCATATTTCATGGAAAAATAATTTGGAACGCAATGGCGCAAGTTTGGTGTTTTGAATCATCCGTTAAGTGGCTTAAACAAGTCCCGAACCATTAAATAACAAAAATTACATTTTAGTCCCTCTATTTATATTTACATGAAACCCCCTAGACTATATTACATGTGCTACTTTTTTTTATAACTTTCATATATATAAGTTAATCATATAGGGTTACTCATAAAAACCTAGCCTCCAACATATTCCCCCTCCCCTCTATAATTTTCGACGACCGGCGCTGCCTCCGGCCAGCCGCCTGCCACCACCAACCGCCGCTGTCACCACTTCCCTTCCACCTCAGCTGCCACTCCATGCAGCCAACAACATCACCACCACCGATCTATCCCCGCCCCACGTGACCCACCCACCACTGCTGCCACCTCCACCGAACACCACCATCACCACCACGTTCACCAGCCGCCGCACCTCTCCTCACCAGCCACCACCTAAGGGTACGTGTGGCCTTATTAAGCACCAACATAGGGTGCGTTTGGTTTCGCCTAGCCACCAAAAGGGTGCGTTTGGTTTTGCTCTCAGCCCACAAGGGTGCGTTTGGTTTTCGATTAAGCACCAAATGGTGCGTTTGATAGTTATTATCAGCACTAAGGGTATGTTTGGATCTAGGTTCACCACCATAGGGGTGCGTTTGGCTGTTGGTATGTGCTTAATTACACATACCTTGTTCCATTAAAAACGGACTTAAATAACCAAAAACAGACAAAAACTGCCATATATATGTTTGTTTTGCATTTGTGTTGTGCAGGAAACGGATATCGCACAAAAGGACGAAAAATAAAGCCAAAAACGACAAAACTAGGCACGGAATGGAAAAGTGTGAAAAGACGAAGCCAAATCGAAGCCAAAAAGTCAATCAAGTCAAAAAGTCAACAGAAAATGAAAACGCACATGGGGTGCGTTTGGTTGGCTGTTTAACAGCAAGGAGTGTGTTTGGGTGAGCAGGAAAACCACTAGGGTGCGTTTGGTTGAGCAGAAACACCGTAAGGGTGTGTTTGGGTTAGCAGAAAATCGAATAGGGTGTGTTTGGGTTAGCAGAAAATAGCAAGGGTGCGTTTGGTTTATATAAATCGACAATAAATATATCGTAAGATTTTATAAATATAAAACCGGATATAATGGTGGTTTAAAATGGTTAAATAAATGTGCTATATTATTATTTTGTCTAGATAGATATAAATTGAAACGTGGATATTGCACGCGGGTTGTTTTGAAAGTGGTAAATCATTAGATTTTATAAATATGGAAACGTTGCATAAACGAAAAAGGTACATATCTCTCTCTCAATTTTCTATAAATGTATGATTTCACGTACGATTGTACGATAGCGATTTATCAACTACATGACGAGATCTATTACACATTATAAACCCGACTCTAAGACGAAGTTATAAATTTTTTAAGATTATTAAATTGTTATTCACTACGCAAAGCGATCCGACAAACAAATGCAGCACAACTACTCACTCTTACAAATGAGAATACTCCTCGCTACACCCTGCACGCGACAACGTAAATGCCATCATATAGATAAATACGATAAGCATCTTATATACCGACACAGACCTGACGAAGAGAACACACTTTTGTAAAAGCTTTGAAAACATCGTTTACTCCTAATTCTCAACATGCTAGCGTGTATCATGATTGTGTCAAAGAGATTCTAGATTCTCACGTTCTGGTATCTCCTGAGCCAGCCTGCATTAATGTCACTTCTTAACTTAGTTCTTCTCACTTCTTTCCTCTATCTATGCTTACGATACTTACTAACACGAGATTTATATTCTTATATTTCCCCGATAGATGTCAGAGAACATGTCGTATTAATATACACTCATATTATGTCGTTATCTGGTCACTGTTCTGTATCTCTATAGTTAATATACTCTTCACTGTCACAGTCAATTAATGAATACTGATCAATCTTCTATACTACAACTAGTATAATCTCATCTCGGCAATAATACTCCATACTTTGCGAGTTATTGCCTCAATTAGATATACATCACAATTCAACCACAAGCGTCTCATTACACGAGTAGATCTAATTGCTCTCTCAATAGCGAGGTTCTTGCGTGAGAGTGATAGTCCTATACGTACACATCGAGATAAAAGCCTAACACATTATAGACATATCTGACATTCGCCGTTACTAGACGACGTATCAAGATGAGCCGCACTCTCACTGTGAGGTATTAAGACCATTCGTATTGATCAGTGTTTGTGTTTATCTCACTAACATGACTTTAGCACTTCACCTGCCGATTGTACTCCATACCACACAAGGGAAGTATATATAGCGCGCGCATGTGTGGATTCTCTACTCACTTTTACATATATCATTGAGGGGACATGGCTTGATTAGAGCGAGAATTCTCTCTTCACATAGAATTAGACACTATATCTTTTTTGACATGCTGTCTTACAACAAATTGTTACATACTCATTTACATAGCTCGCTATGGGATACATTATTTGACTTCATTTTTGGTCACAAATACATACTTTACTTTTGAAATGATTACGGATTAGCTTAAGCGGATTGAACTGATAACTACAAGTAAATGCCCGGGTGTTCTTGGAGGGGACACCTGCGAGGGGTACATATTCATTACTGCCCGGGTGTTCTTGGAGGGGACACCTGCGAGGGGTACATATTCATTACTGCCCGGGTGTTCTTGGAGGGGACACCTGCGAGGGGTACATATTCATTACTGCCCGGGTGTTCTTGGAGGGGACACCTGTGATGGGTACATATGGTTTTCATTACTGCCCGGGTGTTCTTGGAGGGGACACCTACGATGGGTACATAGTGCATCGGTTTCATGAACTTAGAGTAATCGTAGTCATTGTTTTATACACACATGAATATTTACGTTGCCTTGAATAAAGTGGCAATACATACTTTGAACAATGGTGGTCCAACTATACATAACTTTTCGTGACTATCGTATGGGATACAATAGTCATACACATCTTTGATTTAACGTTCATACATACATTTGGGTGACTATTATAAGGATTGAAATGGTCATACACACTTTGCAAATCTTTGTTGCAACATTTATACTTAAACAAACCTATGAACTCACCAACTTTATGTTGACCCTTTTAAGCATGTTTTTCTCAGGTGAATTAGATGCTTGGATTATTTGATGTGCACTGGAGTCTAAATTTGACAAGATTTCATTTAATGGATACTGACTACGATGACTGACGTGAGTTACAAACATCATCTGAGAATGATAGTTAGTATTTCAACACACACATGTGGATGCACATTATGGAGGCAACTGTACTAAACTCACACTCTCACATGGACACACTCCACATGCGGCGCGATTGACAGATGTACACACCTTATTACAACTCGACATCATTATGTCTAGTCGTTCTAATCTCTTATGTCTATCTTAGTGAGCTGAGTATGATAGACTCAATGATAGTAACTCTCTCTCTCACTAATTGATATTGTAATAAGCATGTCCTTTTCACTGAAGGAAGAGTTTTTGATCTATCTACTGGAGTTCATCGAATTAAGCAGATGGTTAGTTTATTTTTAAGGGAAACTTATTGTTCAAAATACTTAACACTACATGCATCACTTGAGGGAAGCATCTACAAGTTTAGCACAAGACGCCCTAGTAGATGATTAAAAAAGGGGGAAAGAAGGTTTATGGGGTGTGCAGCTTATTATTGTGATGGACATTTTTTAGCATTGTTTCGTTCATGCAGGTTGTTTTTGGTAATATCAAATTAGGAAGATAGTTAGGATTACAGATTTGAAGATTACAAACCTATAAGCGAAATGAGAAAGAAGAAACATGAAGGACAAAATATGTAATTGTTTTAGTTAGCTTAGATAGTAAGCCAGGGTTGGTTTGTAAACCCTAGCCACCATCTATTATATAAAGAGGGTTTTATTAGGTTACACTACACGCCAGTTCCAGTAACAATGTAGATCAAAGGTGTGTTGTGTGGTAGTAACTAGCGTCAGCCTTATAAGGTTAAGGCGCCAAGTATTTAGATGAATAAGTTAGCTAGTTTCTTTGTTAATGATTAATGAAGAAAACCTTATTAGTAATATTGATCTTGTTCTCAATTTATTATTCCCGATGTGGTGTTTATCATTGTTATTATACCCTAGGTTGTGAGTCGTCCTGATCGGGGGGGGGGGGGTTGGTTAAATTAATGGTAAGGGAATGATAGACACAGTCCTGTAGTCAGCTAATTGCATTCATCAAAAATCGGCTTGCTGCTTGTTCTTGCCATCTGCATAATTCTGGTACGTCTTATGGAGTTGGGTCTCCCTGTCACTCTCGTTTAGTACATAAACTATCTTTTGGCTGTTGTCTAATGTTAATTATATTTGAATTCTCTTTTATCATTTGTAAAGTGTATGTAAAAAAGTTTTTTGCTTTTTGAGAAATTCTTGGAGTATGGTAAAGTATCTTTTGGGACTGTAGGAATGCTCTAACCATGTTCATTTAAACTGTAGATGAGCAACATGGTTTTCAGGCTCAGTCTTGTTAATATTTCAAGTGATCTACTATAACTGGTTATTATGGCATAACTTTCCACGGAAAATGTTTTTTTGGGGAGCAACAACTCAAGTTGTTCTGTCGGAGCGAGAGATCCAGTTGGAGGGCCATCAGGCTATGAATCAATTGTGAGGTAATTGGCATACAATTCACACACACACCGAGGTCTATACCATAATGAAATTGATATAGCTTTAATGATTTGCTTATAATCAAAGAGTCTCTTCAACTGACTGATGTCACGTACCAATAAGTTAAATGGTTTTGAATCCACCATGGTAGAAACCTTTCTGTTGGGGTCCCAAGGATTGTCTATCCTACAAGCAAAGTGGCTACGTGGTAAAGGGCTTAAAAAAATCCGTTGATGGTTTGCCGTGTTGTTGTAGGGGACACAGGTAACCCAGAAACTGGATGGTTTTCACTTGCCATATTCAAGGGGAATGAAAATTGGCTAGTCCAAGAGAGTCACGGCTCTTTGGTAAAGACTTAAATCAAATCCGTTTAAAGGGCTGTAATGACTTGCCCAAAGTCATATTAGTCTTCACGTTACTATGAAGTCATTGTTCTGAAAGTGGAAAATGGTTTCAGCCGGGCATGATTTAACGGAACCTCTTTCTGGGTGCCAATGGGACTAACTAGCCCAAGAGTGAATGGTCTACTTGGTAAAATGGCCTCACCAGAACCCCTTCATGATTAGCGAAGTGGTTGGTCGCTGTTGCAGTCCCTGATTAGATGCTGATTTTCTAGTATGCAGATTCAAATTATATACGGTTGCTGTTGGAGACGGTTTCAAGATGTTTTGCTGTTTCAAGGTCCTCTGGTGTGTTCAACGAAAGACTATCTAGAAAATAGAAGTTAACTAATGTCAAATTCAAGTTTATGGGAGGATTGTTAGGACCTTTGTAATTAGATAGTTACTACTTAGTAGGTATGTAGTTTCCTACAGGTAGATAAACAGTTCCTTTAGTACCTGCAGGTAGTGTAGTTCCTACTGGTATAGGTAATAGTATAGGTAGTTACAGGCGTACACAAGTCTGTTCCTGCTGGTAGAACAATATTATTCCCTGGTAGATTATGCTGACTCAACTAGGAACAATCCGGGTTTGTTAGTTCCCTAACTAACGAACCAATCTTCTCACAAGACTCTTCCAATTCCGAGATGACCCCAAACACTTAACCCAATACTAACTTTAAATACTAATCGAAACTTGATAAAAACATCCGACCACCGTTGAACTCATCCCACCCCCCTCAAATCAATCTATCTCCCCCCCCAAACAACACCCACCCCCTCACCCAACTCTCACCAATAATTCGTACAAACAAAAAACACTTTTGTAATCAATTTAACCCCTAAAACAATAATATTAACAACATTACGCGTCACTCATAAGATTTGCTTTTTGATGTACCACGAGGCACTACAGATACCATAAAAGTCGTAAAGAACTATCGTAGAGCCTGGACCAACAAGGATGGCTCGCTTTTAATTCACCCTTTTATCTTAACATTTCTTTTTTCATTCTTCAACCCACTTCGGTGCTTACCGTGGACTTTCATTAACTAATTAACCCTGCCTAATTGAAGGGTATTTTCTAGTGACTAAGCGTCATCTCAGTCCGTTACTATTCCCTCATTCTCGCCATTAATCCTATGTAAGTCATACATAAGGACTTTCTACACTCTAACTAGTGCGAAATAGTCCCTGGTAGATCCCTCCCACGGCTCTGGCGGGATCAATGGGAAACATGTACCTAACCTACCAACCTTTATAACTCCGATAAAGTAAATACAGGGTCGTCTTTTGTTACTGTGTCTCGAGTTCGCCATAGAGGGGGGGCAACCATTTGAAAATCAATCAAGGTACGGGCGATGTAAACATCAAAGCATTAGTACCTCGATTGTTTTGATTCATGAAACTGCTCCCCCTCAACATGTGCGTTGATATTCGAAATTGTTTGGCACATAGAGGGAGGAGTAACCGGGGGGCTTGTTCTTAATAGATTAAAATTTTTATCATAATAATAATTAAATCACATTCCTCGGGTCAAGCCCTTCGGTCCCCTGATCAAAAAATTTCAAACTCCTTTGAGATTTAGTGATCTTTAATTGATTTTAAATCTATGTTAAAAAATTTATGAGACAATGTGGTCTGATTAATACAAGCTGATATTGGAACCTATAATGCTACCCCAGTCATTAATAAGAGAGATTCTGTTAGTGTTCAGTGTTATGATAGTTTTATAAATGATTTGGAGTTTAAACGAAAACTTATGAAAAATTCATTAAACTGACACATACAATGATTACCACACTAACTTATTGATGTACAAGATCGATCGAGTGCTGAGAGGGTAAAAAACAGGACCTGACAGGTTTAAATCAAGTATGAGTTAGTCATACTGTCCTCTGCAACAGTCTTTTGTCCGTCTCTGTTTTCCTTGCACCAACAAGCACTTCTAAACTCCTTTTGAAATGTATTTCGCAGCATAGGTCTAACACAAAATAACCAAGAGCTTGTGATGGTAGGTGTTGTGGGGTTGGTTGATGCTGACCTATTCAATAGACTGGTTATGGTTATAAACACACAAACCATTTTCACCATTAAAATCAGACTTAAAAGACCAAAAACGTACTAAAAATACATTGTATTTGTATGTTTTCATCTATATTGTACAGGAAACGGATATCCGAGAAAAGGACGAAAAATCAAGCAAAAACGGACAAAACCGAGCACGGAATGGAAGAGCGTGGAAAAGCCAAAGTCAAATCAAAGCCAATGTCAAAAGTCAACCCGGAAAAGTCAACAGTCAAAACCGGAGCCGACACCGAAGAATACTTAATGGGCCCACCCGAACCCATCTAATGGGCCGGATAAGCCCATTAGTATATTACATGAAGACTTTAAGCCCGAGTTTAAAAAGGCCCATTCCCATAACTTCGTTAGTCCCTTTAGGGACTAACTTTGCAAAACCTCAAAACACTTTGAGGGGGCATTTCTGCCATCCCCCAAAGTTAAATCCACCACAAGGGACCCTTATTGAAAAGACAACATACACCTTGAAGGGCTTGTTTTGCCAACTCCATAAACCTTTCCCCTGCACCAGACATAAACCCCCTTTTCCCGCCAATGAACAGTTCCCAAGTACTGTTCATTGTCTCCTACCTCTGGCAAACAAACAAAAACTCATTAAAACTATAAACCCCACACCCCACATGGATCAATGAACAAGCTGGCAATCCCGAACCCCTCCATTGGTTCAAAGAAAACAACAAGGTTTTAAGGGCTGTGATCGTTTTACTTGGGGACAAAGGAAATTTGATGGTCAGGATGATATTGAGCTTCTACTCACACAACAAACACACAAGCTGAAGTCTCTCTACAAAGAAACACAAGACCTAGAATCTTCCTGGTTCTTGTATAAAAAGGGCATTTGTAAGCCCTTGTGAAGTGTGTAGTTTTTAACCTAGTTTAGTTCCAGTTAGTTTTTATGCACTTTTAATTCCCAAGTATTGTAATTTTTTTTAATTAATGAAATTCAAGTTTTTCTTTAAATCCGTTTTCCAGTTTTAAGTTTCTTTAAGTTTCAAAAGTCTTTCATAAGCTCTTCTAAGCTTTTATAACTCAGGGTGTTTTTGTTTTGGATAAGCTTTCTCAAAAACTTATCTAAGCTTTTAAGTTTTCATTAGTAAGGAATTTGGCATTTTGAGCTTTTGGATGATAAGCAAATAAAGGAAGTGCTTATGGGTTCAGTAGAGTGCTTATTTATAAGCTGGGTAGGACTTTAGAGCTTATTTAGGTCCTTTAATCCCTGTTTAGAGCAAGGGATCAAGTAAGTTTCCTTTTTCATACTTTGCTTATTACTGTACAAGTGCTTATTAACTGCTTATTTTCTGTCTTTTAATGCTTATTTATGTTAGTTTATGCCTGCTTATGCTTACTTAATGTTTTCATGTCCTTAATTTTAGTTTTGCTTTGATATTTAACCCTGTTTTGAGCAAGGGTGTTGTAAGTCTCTCTTTTTCTTATTTACTGTAGAACTGCTTATTAGTGCTTATTTGTTATTTATATTTGCTTATTTATGCTTTATTATGATGTTTATTGCTTATCTTGCTTAGTCTTTAGTTTAAAAATGATTTGTGCAAATTTCTTAGTTAGTACTGGTAGTATGTTTAGTTAATACTGTTAGTGTATTTCGTTAGTACTGGTGGTATATGAGTTAATACTGTTGGATTGATTTAGCTTATTTAAGTGCTTATTATTGATTGAAATCTGCTTATAAGTGCCTTATGTTGTTATTTGATAATCTGTTTTTAACAATTTAAGATCAAATCAACTTGAAATAGAAGAAAAAAAAATGACTTTTGAAAACTTTAAGGGGTGTTTGGAACAAGCAGTACTAACCCAGTGTTAGTACTGCTAGTTCTCTTTTGGGATTTTCAACTAACAGTACTAACTTCAAGTTAGTACTAGTAGTTAATACTGTTAGTACTGTTAGTTCATTTTTGCTTATTAGCTTATTATTTCTGCTTATTTAGGGTTTGCTTAGCTTTTTAGAGTAGATTAAGCCCATTTTTGATTACTGTCTTTAGTTTGGAGCTTATTTAAGCTTATTTGCCTTTTCAAGGTAATTTTAAGAGTTTATCAGTTTTTTTAGCTTATTCTAGTTGCTTATTTTTATGCTTGAGTGCTTATTAGGGGTAGTTAAATATCTATTTTAGCTTATTTTCTTATTTCTTATTTCATTGTGTTTTATTAAGCCTAGCAGTACTAAGTTAAAGCTAGCAGTACTAACTTTTTAAGTTAGTACTGCTGAGTTTTATAGCTTATTTCTGACTTCTTTGCTTGTTATCCCTAGTTTATTTTTGCTCCTATTGCTTATCTAGGTAGGATAGATTAGTTGTATTTGCCTTTTTTTCATTTTTCATAAGCTTATTTAGCTTAAAAAGCCTTACCAGTTTAGCATTTTTTAGCCCCTAGAGTAAAAAGCAGTTCTGCCATCTTTTTGTGCTTATTTTCCTACTTATTTTTCAGTTCTAAAAATTATTTTTCTGCCCTTTTAAAAGTTACTTAATTTTTATAGTTTTATAAGTTTTAACTAAAAAATCATTTAGGGTTAATTTTTTTTTTGATAATTTAGTTTTTCTTTACTCGCGTTTGTACTTTCCCGTCTACGTTTTAGTATTTAATCATTCTAGCTTTCGTTTATAGGTTTTCCTTAGTTGTTTTTGCATTTTAATTAGAAAAACAAAATCCAAATCTTTTCCATTCAAGCATCAATATCAAACCAACTCTCGACTTTCCAATTCGCTCCTCGTTGGGGATAAACGACCCGGGAATATCATATACTACTCTCGGATTTTATAGATTATTTTTAGATTATCCTTATTATATATATTTTATTATATATTATATATATAAAGGTGTAATTTAACACAAAACAATTTTTGGCGCTGCTGCCGGGGAGGAGTGAAAGCGTTTGTCGTCTCGAAGCTTGATTATTTGTGCTTGAAGATTGTGAATATTTACTTATAAAAAACCAAAAAGAGAAAAAACCAAAAAAATAAAAACATTATCTTTAATTATCAATGAAAATTACAAGTTGGTAAAAGAACACCAACATATAATACTTTCAACTGAAGTATTATCCATTAATAAGTTCCCGAACTAAAGAATTAAAAACTTACCCTTTGTGTCTCTTGCGAGGTATGGTTCACCTTTTAAAAGATAATCAAAATCAAAGAGGGGTATAAGGCGGGTTGTTCCTAGGAACTACGACCCTAAAGGAAAAAGGTTTTTAATAGCTTCGCGCTTTCCTATTCCTCCGCTCCTTTGTGCGTTTTTCTTTTCGAAGAGTTACCGAGAAGCTTGTCGATTATTAGGTTTAAGTTGTCTTACCTTATGTGTCCGCTTCTCCTTCTTCTAGTTTTGATTCTAGTTCGTGTTCTATTCCATGTCGTGACAACTTAAATACTTCATCCAAAGTACTTTAAGCACCTTTAATTCGCGAAATGCAAATTAAAACGTCACTCCTCTTCGTAAAATTTTCGTCAAAAATAAGTCCAAAAACCCTTGACTGAGGGCGGCCCCCATATAGGAGGCCCCCAATGTATTTGGACAAGCCAGGATATATGGGACCGCCCTCTGTCAAGGGTTTTTGGACTCATTTTTTATGAAAATTTTACGAAGTGGAGTGACGTTTTAATTTGCATTTCGCGAATTAAAGGTGCCTTAAAGTACTTTGGATGAATTATTTAAGTTGTCACGACATGGATGAACTCGAACTAGAAATCAAATAACTAGAAGAAGGACAGAGCGGAACGCTTAGGTTTATGGAATGTGTTCCATCCATTCCTAAATCAAGACGTCGAAGTTAAAAACGATTCAAATTTTACGGGGTTTAGTAAGGAATGTCGACAATATTTGTCGACGAACGACACTTTTTCGATTGAGATTATGTCCTTTTTGGACATTAGACACGAGATGTGGTGACGAATTTCGATGTGTTTGGTACGAGAATGTTGCACCGGGTTTTTGCTAAGGTCAATCGCGCCTTTGTTGTCGCACATGATGGGAATGTCGTCAAGTTGCACGTCGTAGTCGATGACAGCTTGTTTCATCCATAGTGCTTGTTGACATGCCTTTCCGGCACTTACGTATTTCGCTTCGGTGAGGATATTGCAAGAGTGGTTTGTTTCTTCGAGTACCAGATGTCATCAAACATCATTTCGAACGTTACAAATCCTGCTAGTGCTTTTTTCGGTCCCACAAATCTCCCGCTGATCAAGTTCGACATTTACTAAGGGTTCCTTTGCGGATGGTCCATGGTTCGATCAATATATTATACTATATATATTAAACAAGCTAACTAAACACCAATTAACCTTTAGCCAAGGATTGGTCAAGAGTTCACCAATTAATATATATATATGGTCCGGAAGTATGAGTTCCCGGGTCGTTAAGTCCCAACGAGGTTGAATGGAAAATCGAATGACGAATTGATAATCGATGTTTGAATATGACAAAGTTATGATTGGTTTTCTATTTCTACAAGTTAAATATGCAAAAACGATTAAATAAAACCTAAAAAAACAAAAGCTAGAATGATTTAAACCTAAAATTAGACGGGAATGTAAAAATGCGAGCAAAAAAAAACTATATTATCAAAAATACACCATTTATAAGTGTTAAAAATGACTAATACTGCTCCTAAGCAGGTTTTTGAGCTCTAAATAAGTAATGGAAAATGGAAAAGACAAGTTTAGGACACTAAACCTAATAAGCAAGTGCAAACAAGAGTAAGCCAGGTAAATAAGCCTAGAATACAAGCCTAGACAAATTTAATTAAGCTTATCACCTAATAGCAATATTTCATCACGCAATAAAGCTAAATTAAGCAAGAGAAACTCAGCAGTACTAACTTAGAGTTAGTACTGCTAGCTTTGAGTTAGTACTGCTTGCTTAGATTTAGTACTGCTGGCTTTATTAATAAGACACAATGAAATAAGAGATAAGCAAATAAGCTAAAACAGATATTTAACTAACCCTAATAAGCACTCAAGCATAAGAATAAGCAACTAGAATAAACTAGAATGGCGAATAGGCTAAAAAAACTAACAACTGATAAACTCTTGAAATTACTTTGAAAAGGCAAATAAGCTTAAATAAGCTCTACTAAAGTCAGTTAAGAAAATGGGCTTAATCTATTCTAAAAAGCTAAGCAAATCTTAAATAAGCAGAAATAAAAAGCTAATAAGCAAAAATGAACTAACAGTACTAACAGTATTAACTACCAGTACTAACCTGGAGTTAGTACTGTTAGTTGAAAATCCCAAAAGAGAACTAGCAGTACTAACTATGGGTTAGTACTGCTTGTTCCAAACACCCCTTAAAGTTTTCAAAAATCATTTTTCTTTTTATTTTAAGCTGATTTGGTCCTAAATTGTTAAAAACAGATTATCAAATAACAAAATAAGGCACTTATAAGCAGATTTCAATCAATAATAAGCACTTAAATAAACTAAAATAATTGTAACGTTTTAATCATAACTAACCGTACCTAACTAAGAACATTTGCACAAATCACTTTAAACTAACTACTAATTGCAAGATAAGCACTAGCATCATAATAATGTATAAATAAGCAAATATAGCATCTAATAAGCACTATTAAGCAGTTCTTCTAGTAAATAAGTAAATATATGAAAAAGAGAAACTACAACTACCTGCTCTAATAACAGGTTAAACAAAGAATCTACAAGCTCTAGTTTTGATATATACACAAGCTCTGTAGTGTCCATAGCACCATCCAAAATTGCTTTATCATCCATAAGCTGTGGTGTATTTGAGGTGAGATTTTTTCGATTTTTTCTTAACTAATTAGCTTTTTAGTTACTTAATGAAAAAAAGCTTATTTATAAGCTTGGAGTGGGAGGCTTCTTTACAAATTTTTAAACACAAATCAACACTTAAGAGTTGAATTAAATACCTTGACTTTTACTCATAAACTTCAAATCTTTCATTAATTCATAAAAAGAGTACAAGGCAGTAAAATAAACTGAATAAAATGCTAAAATGACTTAATAAAAATTACAATAAAACTAAGATAAGCTAAGATTTTTTGATTTTTAAAGATGCCTTAAAGGCTTACAAAAGGCTCTATTTATAGTCGAAGTCTTCTCTTCTTGGCCTTCTCACCTGTGCTTCTTTTGTGTGATGCTTTCAAAGCCGTTTTTTGTTTTGTGTGTGGAGGGACTTGATAACAAGTTAATCTAGCCATTTATATCTTCTTGTGCTTCTTGTTTGAGTCAGTATAGCCATCAAAATTACTAGAATATGGTGTTGAAGGTATTGCAACATGGCAATTATAAAGCTGGTGGGAAGTTAGTTGGAGGAGGGGGGAAGGTTTTATCCTCTGAATTTTTCATGGTTGCAGGGTAAAAGGGGAGAAGAGAACCCGTGATTGGTTCTTGGGTTTGTTGGGCGGGAAAAATGGTTTTGGGTAAGTTGGCAGCTTTGGCCCCTCAAGTTATACTTCACCCAATTTCCAATTTCAGCCCTTGTCTTTTTATTCTTGTAATACAACTTGAGGTTTGGCAATTTTAGTCCCTCAAGTTGTATTTTCTTCACTTGGTTGACTTTTGACTTTGACTGACTTTGGCTTCGATTTGACTTTGTCTTTTCCATTCCGTGCTCGGTTTTGTCCGTTTTTGCTTGCTTTATCGTCCTTTTCTTGAATATCCGTTTCCTGCACAATACAAATGCAAAACATACAAATACAATGTATTTTTGGTACGTTTTTAGTCATTTAAGCCCGTTTTTAATGGAAAAGGGTATGTGTAATTAAGCACATACCAAAATCCCCCATACTAAGATATTGCCGTGTCCTCACGCAATGTTATGAAGTAAACACTCAAGAACCTAAGAATCTTAATCCCCCTCGACTAATAACCTCGAAAAGTAGTTAAGTGCTCGTCAAGGGGAACTAAAGAATCAATAGCTTCGACAAGTCCCATTTTCACCATTTTTTGTATGTACACTAACTATCCCTATTTTTTTTTTTTTTTGGATTTTCCTTTTTCTTTTCTTAAATACTGTTCTGACTTCCTTTTTTTTTTCAACTCTGGGATCATAGAATGAGATGCGCCATAGAATAATCTACGGATGTCCTGACGGATAAATTCATCGTCCCTGATTTTTCACTAGTCCCAAGCTAAGCGTAAAAACGAAATCACTGTTAAGTACAAGTAAATATGCTAACACTACTTATAACTATGACTTGTCAACTTTTTGCTCCCAATAATTATTCAATTAGAGTGGTTGTGCTTAATTTTAAGTTAAATTTAGATCGACGGTTTTAGAAAGTAGTATAGTTCTGTGTGCATAACGATATTTCTGAAGAAATCTGGGGAAAAGGAACTAGTTCACCACCAAAACCAGCATTTTCTTGTTAGTGCCCACAAGCCGATTTGTTCGACTTAGGTTATCAGGTTGAGACCCCCGGTAGAAATGTTCGCAATGTAATAACGGGATACTCCTCCCTTTAGCAGATTTTCTTTGATTTACCGCTAAATAAATATTAACTACTCAAAGCCGACAATACATCAAAAATTTATGATCTCATTGGTTTGAGTAATTCCATGTAGCGAACATTTTCTTCTACCGGAACCGTTCCCAGCCTTATCAGCAATAAGTGCCCAGGTTTTGGACACCCCACGGGAGAATTCTTAATCGATAATTACCTGACGGCAACCAACAACTTGTTGTAAGTCTTAAAGCAAAGTTCTATTTTTTTTTTTTTTTTTTTTTTCCTTAGTTCAAAATTATACTTGAGTTTAGAAAAAGAAATCTTAACCATTAAATTTTCATTTATTGCTATATACATACTATAATACCGTCATCATTTACATGACTACAACATCGGCTACGCCTCCGACAAGATGTAGTGACTTAGTCTGACGACGGTTTCTTATTGATAACACTTACGAATGCACTTTGGCATTTATTATCTCTATAGCCGGCAAGATGCAGTAAACCTTTATCAGCCCACAGTTTATATTATTCATTTATTTTTTCATCATTTTTTTCTTTTTTTTTCTTTTTTTTTCTTTTTTTTGCAACCATATTTTCCGTTTAAAAGAGAAAATTTCGTTTTAGGAAACTCCAAGTTTATAAAGCTGATCTAAGTTGAATATTTTTAGTTTCCGAAAGAGCTTCTTTTTAGAAAATGTCGGTTTAAAGTTAAAACAAAATTAAGCACGTTTATTAGTTAGGTTAAAAGCTTTTGGGAGATAAACGACGCACGGTTACACCTATAAGCTTTTAAGATTTACAATATCTTTGCCTTAAGCTCATACTGGTAAATACACTATCATTTTTCTGTAAGTTCTTCGCAAATTTAAAATCCATAATAAAAAGGGATCCGGCGAACGCTTAGCCCTAATAATCTTTCGTTTATTTAAATGGTTAAGGACAAATAGGGCTCAACTTAGCCCGAGCGAGTCAAAATTTTATTCTCATTCTACTCATTGGGAAAGTCCAATACTGTGGACAAAACACTTATTTTATTTTTTCGAAAATTTATTTAAAAAATTTCATTTTTTTGCGTATTTTTGCAAAGATTTTTGGTGGTAACATAAAAACAGGATTTCGTGACACCAACGGCTGCAGGAAAAATTCAAATCGAAGACTTCCCCATATAGAACTAAACATCATCTCGATGTTTTGTAAAGGATGGGCGGGTGGTACTACGTAAATCTAAGGGCGTTTATGTAAGTTTGCCAAAAGATAAAACGGTAGTCGATTTGATTTGGGATATTGGATTCCCACAAAAGAAGATGGAGGATGTGTAACCTCTTTTGTGGTATGGTAGGGTAAACTGCGAGCACGAGAGTCTTCACAATCCGAGAAATCCCTGGACATACAACACAAAACACACAAAACACGGACAAAACATGGGTAATGGAAGAGGTAAGCCTCCTCACACAAAAACACTTATTCATTACTACATAATACTACTACTGATAAGCATGGGGTGCCTCCCACGAAGCGCTTGTTTAAGGTCGCTATGCTTGACCCGTCCCTGAATTTATTGGTCCATGGGGAACGTCTGGAGATCCGGGACTACCAATTGTGGTACGTCCCCTCCAAAGTAGTGCTTTCAAAACCGATGCACATTCACTTTGAATTTAGCTGGAGTTTTGGGATAACTCGACTGTGCATATGAAAAAATTGGGTTAACAGTGTAATGGCCAACTCCAGGTGGTCTAGCTTGCCCGATATAAAATCCTCAATCTAGAGTTAAAGAGGAGGGACTTGATCACCGAGTGAAAACGCGGAGTTTGGCGTTTTTAATCTTTGGAGTCAGGATCTATTTGTTTTCTCTTTTAGTGATCAAAGATGTTTTCTAGGCATGATCAGAATTTCATTAAGTTCATTGAGTTGTACTTTTCTGTGTCGAGGTGATCAACAGGGTTTTGATATCAAGTTTGTGGGCATACGGCCCGTAAGCTTTGTGCTCCAACTCAAACGGTAGATGACATGCCTTCCATATACAAGCTTGTAAGGAGTGCAACCCGATGGGTGTTGTGTAAGCTGTACGGAAGACAATGAGAGCGCCATCCTGTTTATTTTCCGACCAAGAGGCACGTTTTCGCCTTGGTCCTTTCAAGAATTCTTTTACACCACGTTGGATACCTAACCTGTCCACTTGTTGTGGGTTGATTTGCCTGGGTGGAGAGAAGATGAGTGAACTCTCGTTTTTAACATGACATTTTGCCAATTTGGTCATTGCAAAAATGGGTTCCGCGATCACTTATGATTGCACGAGGGGCACCGAATCTGGCGAAGAGAGATTTGAGAAATTTGCAAACAACTCGGGCATCATTGGTGGGGAGCGCTTTTGCTTCAACCCATTTTGATAAGTAATCGACTGCCACGAGTATATATTTGTTCCCTCTTGAAGACGGGAACGGCCCTATAAAATCCAATGCCCAAATGTCAAAGATTTTCACAACTTAGAATAGTGTTTTGTGGCATCTCATCACGTTGCAAAATTTTTCCTTGACGCTGGCACGAGTCGCAGTTTTTAACCAACTCGTGGGCATCTTTGTAAATCGTGGGCCAGAAGAAACCGGCATCAAAGACCTTTTTGGCGGTGAGATTTGCACCATGATGTCCCCCCGTGGGTCCATTATGGCAAGCTTCGAGGATGTCGAGAGCTTCCTTGCCGTGCACACACCGTCCGGATTCAATTATCTACAATATCTTAAACAAGAAGGGGTTTCGTCCAAAAGTGTGTTTGAATCTTTAAAAAATTTCTTTTCTGCTGGGACGACTTCCTTTGATCACAAAATTCCGTATGGTATTTGCATATTTGGAAACCACAGGGCAATTATCATCAACCACGAAAGGTAACCATCCACAAGTGTATCGAGAGGAATTGTATTCCGTTATTTTACTTTTTCTCGAGCTCACTTTGATGGGGATTTTCAAGTCTAGAAAGGTGGTCGGCGGCGAGATTTTCTGCTCCTTTTTTATCACGGATAACGACATCAAATTCTTAGAGCAGCAAAATCCACCGGAGCAATCTTGGCTTAGCATCCTGCTTAGCAAGCAGGTACTTGAAGAGCGATATGTCCGCATACACTACGACAAGTAATTTCTTTTTCCGTTGTAGTGTAATGTGCTTGACTCGGTCATAGTTTTGCTTGCATATGTATCGGATGAAGTGCTTGGTCTTAAGTTTGCTCCTAGGAATGACCCCAACAGCAAAATCATTGCATCACAAATGATTTCAAAGGAGTCCAATCGGGGAGCAACTAGAATTGGCTAGCCTGGGTTAACTTCTCTTAAGGGTTTCAAATGCTTTGTGTGCAATTCCTTCGAGAAGATAAACGGTGTTATTTTTCAAGGAGGGGGTCGTAAGCCAGGTGATTTTGGAAAAATCCAGGAATAAATCGTCCGAGGTAGAATCCGGATATGACAGAGAAAACTGCGGCAATACCTCACGGTAGTGTGGGATGAGGGCATTTTGCAATGACATCGACTTTTGCGCTTTTTACCTCTATCCCGGGATATAGAAAATCTTATGGCAAGGGACTATTATTTCCTTGACCATAAAGTGGCATTTTTCCCAATTTAGCACAAGATTGGTGTCTTTACACCTTTGGAGCATTTTATCTAAATAGGAAAGGCAAGAGGAGAAAGAATCACCGAAAACCGAAGGAAATTCATCATGAAGTCTTCCATGGTTTTTTTCATCATACGATGAAAGATTGCAACATACCCCTTTGAAACGTGCTCGGTGCTTTGCATAACCCTAAAGCATGCGGACGATAGGCAAAGTGTCCCGTTTCAAAGGGCAGGTGAAAGGTAGTCTTCTCTTGATAAGTGGGTCAATCGGGATCTATAGTTTAAAGGCAGGTGAATCCATCACAAAAGCAATAGTACTCATTTCGGCTAATCTTTCAAGCATCTGATCCTTAAATGCAACGTGAAATGGTCTTTACGAGTTGCATCATTGAGTTTTCGGTAATCGATGCAAACTCGCCATCCCGGAACCAACCTAGTGGGTATTAACTCATTTTCTTCATTTTTTACCACGGTTATGCCTCCATTCTTAGGGACACAATGAACTGGGCTTACCCAGGGACTGTCAGAGATAGGGTAAATTAACCCATAGGCATTAAAGAAGTTTTGATACACTTCTTGCTTAATAACACTCAGGATTTTGGGGTTAACTATTCTTGTTGTTGAACTAAGGGCTTTGGCTATTTTCCTCCATAAAATATATGGGTGCAAAAAACTGGTGGTTCTTCACTTAATATCAGAAATTCTTCCAAGTATGCATTGTTTGTGTGACTTAGAACTCTTGATCAAGGCGGTTTTATCCTCATCTTTCAAGTTTTTAGCGATTATGACGGGTAATTTGTCATCACCCTCCAAAAACGCATACTCAAGATGGGATGGTAAGTCTTTGAGTCAAGTTCGGAGAGGATCTTAATTGAAGATTTAATCTTATCAGGCACATTGATTTCACAAACTGGTGATGGAGGGAGATTTGGGTCACTATTGACCACACTTAACCATATTCCCTCAGTCATAATGCCCGGTAATACACCTGGTGGTATTGAATCATCATGTTCAAGAAATTTATCGATCTCTTCCATTAGAAAATCACATCTCCGAAGGAGTGAATGATGGAGAGCGAGCAATCGATATAAGTTTAGTTATAGATGTGCGATTGCTTTACTTTTAGGATATTTCAAGTAACTTCTTGAACATATTCTTCCAAGCATGTCAATAACTTCGACTCGGTAAAACCGTTTCAATGATATTGTAGGAGAAAGTCTTAGTATCACCAACTTTGAAGGTTACGGATTGGTCATCATGTCTAAGGGTCATTTGTTCACCGTGAACATCTATTAAGGCACGTGCCGTCCTCAAGAAAGGTCTTCCTAAGATTAGGGGAACCCGAGGATCGACAACGTAATCAACGACCACAAAATCGGCAGGGAATAGAAGAACGTTCCAACTTTCACGAAAACATCCTCGGCGATGCCGGTTGGAGTAGAAATCGTTTATCTGGTCGCAGTTCAAGTATCATTCGGTTTTGGTCAAAGCTTGGGAGCTTAGCCCCCCCACACGCCAACCTTCCTTTTCCAAATCGAGAGAGGCATTAGGTTGATGCTTGCACCGAGATCGGCCAAGGCTAAGCATTCATTCATCTCCGAAAAGTCACACGTATAAGAAATATTAGAATCTCCCGGGGTCCCAAGTTTCTTCGAAACTTTTTTAGGATAACGCGAAGCAATTCTCATTTAACGGTGTCTTTTTGTTAACTCAATTATTTATCCTTGTCATTGTAGGGAGCTTTCTAAACATTGGTTGCAAATTTGGGCTTATGTAGGAGAGCAGTACCCGACGAAACTTAGCTCGAAATGGAGATTCCGAAAAATCTCCATAAATTTTGATGAAGCTAGAAGATCTGTTCTTTTTTAACCCTGAGTTTCCTTTGTTGGCCTTGAAGGATAAGGCAATGTTGGTTTTAGTCTTTGAAGCAACAACGGGTCACCAATTTGGTCATTGTTTAGACCACCGGACCCCCCCCCCACACACGTATGGAGGTTGGATGTTTTCGGTTGCTTGGTTGCACAGTATACCTTTGTCACCTAGGGTTTCATTTTCCATCTCTTTAGAGGAGAAGAAGTTTGAGGTCTATATATGGAAAACACCGCTTCGGGTAGTGATGCTTTCACATCACCTTTCGGGGTAGCTATGGTGTTGCTTGGAGAGAACCCCGAGCCAGAAGTAGAAGCGGTAATATTATTCACGAATTTGGTGATCAGGTCGTTATATTTGCCATTAGGTTTTGCATATTTTGCATAAAATGCGTTCAATTAGCTTTGACGTAGGTTATCAAATCGGATCTGAGGACACCCTGGTGCTGGTGGACATCTCCCCCTACCCCACCACCCATAGAACTACTAGAGCTGGTAGGTGGAGCTTGAAAAGTCAGGGGTTGATTAATTTTGGGGTTGGTAAAACTTGTCCTTGATTGAAAATTTATTACCCCTATTTGGGTTAAAATTGTTACACCGATTTTATTGGTGAATTTGAATCACTGATTTTGGTTGTTTTGATGGTTTTGTCATTAGGAGGAAAACCGGAGATCGAATTTGGTTTGCAACCATCTAGAGGTCGGTAACTGGCCATTACCTTGTTGTAGTTAATGCGGCGGATTGTGGACACTGTATCTTGCGATATTGTCATGATAAATGTTGCCTCGGTGGCTGGACAATTTTGGTAAGAATGACCACCCCCGCAAGTTACACAACTTTGCTCGACCGCTTTTACGGGAGCGGGAGCTGGAGCCTGGTTTTTCTTATTGAGAATCAATGCTCTAACCATATCTTTTAGCTCAGCAACATCGGATATGAAATGTTGGGGTGGTGAGCTCGTACTCACTTTGGAAACAATGGCCTGTGCTTCGTGGTATTGACGAACTTTGGACTTGCTCTCGATGATTTTTTGGCATTCTCGAGGCATTTTATCCAGAAAGTTACCACCCGCAGTGGAGTTAATGAATCTTGATCATTCGAATTTAGGGAATTATAGAATGTATCAAGTTGATGTAATTCTTAAAAACCCCATGATGGGGCATCCCTTAAGAAGATAATTGAATCGGGGTCCATGCCTCGTAAAATGTTTCATTAACATTTTTCGTTGAATGAAATTCAGTGATTTCATTTCGAGATTGAGTTGTTTTAGAGGGAGGGAAGGATTTGTTAATGAATTTTGAAACAAGATCATCACATGTAAGAATCGATCGAGGGGGTTCTTTTTCAAGCAATTCCGAGTGGCTTCACTCGAGGGAAAACTGGGGGGAAATGCATAAGCTTTAACGACGTACTTCGGGAAGTTCGGGACTTCATCGTAAAAGTGATCTTGTTTGAAATATAGGATGTGAGCATGTGGGGTCTTCTTTATCATGTCTAAAAAATTGCTTGTTTTGAACAAGATTAAGTAGACCATGCTTGATCTCAAAGTTGTTTGCGGTAATTTCGGGAACAACGATCGCATCCTCGTAACCCTCGGTGGGTGCTTCGAGTAATTGCCATTGTCATGATTTATCGGGCCATCGTAAATATAGGATATTGAACGAGGAGGTTCTTTTTCTAGCCAAATCCGGGCTGAACCTTCAAGAGAAAACAGAAAAAGCATAAGCTTAATTGACGTGCTTGGGATATCCGGGAATCTCATCGTTGAGGTGATCTTATTGAAATAACGGATGTGAGCATGTGGATCCTCTTTATCATATCCGAAAAACAGCTTGTTTTGAACAAGATTGATCAAACCATGCTTCAACTCAAAATTAGCATTGATTTCAGGAATTATAATTGCATCCTCGTACCCCTCGGTGGGTGCTTGGAGCAATTGAGCCATAGTCTGGTTATCATCCATCGGAATTAGGGGAGGAGCTTGTTGTTCAAGATTAAAAGGTTCAACAAAAGCCGGTGGGGCTTGTTGTTGTTGATGGTGAAGATTACGAGATTGGGAACGAGTGCGCGTGCACTAAAAAAGAAAATTTACACTAAATTTTTTGTTCTTTTTGATTTATCAAAAGTAAATTCACAATTTATTTTAATAACGGACAACGAAAACTTAAACCTAATAATCGACAAGCTTCTCGGTAACTCTTCGAAAAGAAAAACGCACAAAGGAGCGGAGGAATAGGAAAGCGCGAAGCTATTAAAAACCTTTTTCCTTTAGGGTCGTAGTTCCAAGGAACAACCCGCCTTATACCCCTCTTTGAGTTTGTTTATCTTTTAAAAGGTGAACCGTACCTCGCAAGTGACACAAAAGGTAAGTTTTTGATTCTTTGGTTCGGGAACTTATTAATGGATAATACTTCAGTTGAAAGTATTATATGTTGGTGTTCTTTTACCAACTTGATTGATTTTTATTGATAATTAAAGACAATGTTTTTATCTTTTTGGTTTTTTTTTTTGGTATTTTATAAGTAAATATTCACAATCTTCAAGCACAAATAATCAAGCTTCGAGACGACAAACGCTTTCACTCCTCCCCGGCAGCGGCGCCAAAAATTGATTAATGGTTTTTAAACTAACACCTTTATATATATAATATATAATAAAATATATATAATAAGGATAATCTAAAAATAATCAATAAAATCCGAGAGTAGTATATGATATTCCCGGGTCGTTTATCCCCAACGAGGAGCGAATTGGAAAGTCGAGAGTTGGTTTGATATTGATGCTTGAATGGAAAAGATTTGGATTTGGTTTTTCTAATTAAAATGCAAAAACAACTAAGGAAAACCTATAAACGAAAGCTAGAATGATTAAATACTAAAATGCAGACGGGAAAGTACAAACGCGAGTAAAGAAAAACTAAATTATCAAAAATGAAAAGAGGCAAATACAGCTAATCTATCCTACCTAGATAAGCAATAGGAGCAAAAATAAACTAAGGATAACAAGCAAATAAGCCAGAAATAAGCTATAAAACACAGCAGTACTAACTTAAAAAGTTAGTACTGCTAGCTTTAACTTAGTACTGCTAGGCTTAATAAAACACAACGAAATAAGAAATAAGAAAATAAGCTAAAATAGATATTTAACTACCCTTAATAAGCACTCAAGCATAAAAATAAGCAACTAGAATAAGCTAGAATGGCAAATAAGCTAAAAAAAACTGATAAACTCTTACAATTACTTTGAAAAGGCAAATAAGCTTAAATAAGCTCTAAACTAAAGACAGCAAGCGAAAATGGGCTTAATCTACTCTAAAAAGCTAAGCAAATCCTAAATAAACAAAAATAATAATTTAATAAGCAAAAATAAACTAACAGTATTAACTACCAGTACTAACTTGGAGTTAGTACTGTTAGTTGAAAATCCCAAAAGAGAACTAGTAGTACTAACATTATTAACTACCAGTACTAACTTGGAGTTAGTACTGTTAGTTGAAAATCCCAAAAGAGAACTAGCAGTACTAACATTGGGTTAGTACTGCTTGTTCCAAACACCCCTTAAAGTTTTCAAAAGTCTTTTTTTCTTCTATTTCAAGCTGATTTGATCCTAAATTGTTAAAAACAGATTATCAAATAACAACATAAGGCACTTATAAGCATATTTCAATCAATAATAAGCACTTAAATAAGCTAAATCAATCCAACAGTATTAACTCATATACTACCAGTACTAACGAAATACACTAACAATATTAACTAAACATACTACCAGTTCTAACTAAGAAATTTGTACAAATCATTTTTAAACAAAAGTCTAAGTAAGATAAGCACTAAACATCATAACAAAGTATAAATAAGCAAATATAAACAATAAATAACTACTAATAAGCAGATCTACAGTAAATGATAAAAAGAAGAGAAAGAGAGACTTACAACACCCTTGCTCAAAACAGGGTTAAATAAATAGTCTACAAGCTCTAGCTTGTATAAAACAAGCTAGTGAGAGTCCATAAGCCTATCCCTTTTTGGCTTATCATCCAAATATTAAGCTGTGGTATTTTTGGGTGATTTTTTTTCTTTGTGATTTTTGGTAAAAGTAACTTAAGCAACGCAAAACTAGAAAACTTTCATTGTTTAAGTGCAGACGGCTTAAAAGAGTTAATAAAGAGCTTTAGTAAACTTAAATGGCTTTTAGAACATAAAACTTAAGAAATAACTTTTTAACATAAAATACCTCCAAACTTTCATTAACTTTAAAAAAAATTTACAATACTTGGGAATATAAAGGTGCATAAAAACTAACTGAAACTAACTACGTTAAAAAAACTACATATGAATATTTTTATAAGGGCTTACAACTGCCCTATTTATATAAGAACTAGGAAGATTCTAGGTTTTGGATTGTGATTCTTTGTAGAGACAGCTCATGTAGTGTGTTTCTTTGGTGATGAGAAGCTCAATATCATCCTGGCCATCAATTTGCCTTTGTCCCCAAGTAAAATGATCACAACCCTTAAAATCTTGTTGTTTTCTTCGAACCAATGGAGGGGTTCGGGATTGCCAGCTTGTTCATTGATCCATGTGGGGTGTGAGGTTTATATTTTTAATGAGTTTTTGTTTGTTTTCCAGAGGTAGGAGACAATGAACAGTACTTGGGTACTGTTCATTGGCGGGAAAAAAGGGTTTATGTCTGTTTGTTAGAGGGTGCAGGGGAAAGGTTTGTGGAGTTAGCAAAACGAGCCCTCCAAGGTGTATGTTGTTGTTGCAAATTAAGTCCTTGTGGGGATTATAAGTTTATGGAAGATGCAGTTTGGGTCCCCAAGAGTTAAATGTTGTTTAACATAGTTAGTCCCCAAGGACTAACAGTGTTAAGGGTTTTTATCGTTTGGGCCGGTTATCAGATTTAGGATTTGGGCCTTCTAAAATCTTCATTAAATATACTAATGGGCTTGTCCGGCCCATTAGATGGGTTCGGTGTCGGCCCATTAAGTATTCTTCGGTGTCAGCTCTGGTTTTGACCGTTGACTTTTCCGGGGTGACTTTTGACTTTGACTTTCTTGGATATTGGCTTTGATTTGACTTTGGGTTTTCCATGCTTTTCAATTCTGTGCTCGGTTTTGTTTGTTTTTGCTTGATTTTTTATCCTTTTCTCGGATATCCGTTTCCTGCACAAAATAAGTGAAAACATACAAATACAATGTATTTTTGGTACGTTTTTGGTCATTTCAGTCCGGTTTTGATGGAAAACGGTATGTGTAATTAAGCACATACCAAGGTGTAACATCCTTTCCCCATTAAAAGAGCTTTGTCCTCAAAGCTTAAGCCGTGTCATTCGGTACCGATACGGGTTTTGAAAACAGATGTGGGTATTTCTTTTGAAACTGATCTTCACGTTCCCAGGTGAACTCGGGACCTCTTCTCGAGTTCCAACAAACCTTGACGATAGGAATACTACTCTGCTTCATACGTTTGACCTCACGGTCTATAATCTCAACCGGTTCTTCGATAAAGTAAAGCTTGTCATCGATTTGGATTTTGTCTAACAGAAGGACAAGTGTTTCATCAAATAAGCATTTCTTCAAGTTTGACACGCGAAAAGTACTATGGACACGACTCAACTGTTCCAGAAGTTCGAGTCGTTAAGCAATGGTTCCAACTTTGGCAAGAATCTTGAAAGGTCCAATATAATGCGGGTTCAGCTTTCCCCGTTTGCCAAAACGTATCACCCCTTTCCATGGAGACACTTTTAGCGTGACTATATCTCCCACTTGGAAATCAAGGGGATTTTGTCTCATGTCGGCATAACTCTTTTGACGATCACGGGCGGCTTAAATTGGGCTCTTGATTTGAATAATCTTCTCAGTTGTATCATAAACAATCTTTGGACTAGTGAGCTGACTATCTCCAACTTCAGCCCAGCAGATGGGTGATCGGAACTTACGATCATACAGTGCCTCAAATGGTGCAGCCTATTGCTCGTATGATAGTTGTTGTTGTACAAAAATTCTACTAACAGTAGATGTCTATCCCAACCCTTTCAAAATCCATCACACATGCACGCAGCATGTCTTCTCATGTCTGAATGGTTCTCTCACTTTGACCATCAGTTTGTAGATGATAAATTGGACTTATATCTAGTCGAGTACCTAAGGCTTTTTGAAGTGATTGCCAGAAATGAGATGTAAATCTACTGTCTCTATCAGAAAAGATCAAAACTAGCACTCCATGCCATGAGACTACTTCCTTCAAGTATTGTCTTGTTAGTTTCTCCATTGAGTCATTTTCCTTTATAGGTAGAAAATATGCGGACTTAGTCAGACGATCAATGATTACCCAAATAGTATCTTGACTAGTCGACGTCTTTAGCAACTTAGTAACGAAGTCCATGGTAATATCTTCCCATTTCCACCGGGGAATCTCAGGTTGAACTAATAAGCCAGACGGTTTTTGATATTCAGCCTTAACCTTGGTGCACGTTAGACACTTACTAACATAGGTGGCAATTTCTGCCTTCATGTTGGGCCACCAGTACATTCTTCAGTATGGTTTACATCTTATCAACGATGTGATAGCGATAGAATATTGGGAAATTCTTTGACCTGTATGCCTCGATGAATCGTGCATAATCAAAGCTCTTAAGTCACCAAAACATGGTATCTAACTCTTGGTTTTCAAACACAATGTTCCGTCAAACGAGGTTGGTTATTGCTTCTATTCATACCTCACAAGTCTTCACTTTTTAAATTCATCTCTTTTCGCACCTTAGCTTGGAGCATGCAAAATTTGCACGGGAGATTCAAACCTATAGTCAGACACTAAAGCTCGCCTCGTAGTGTATTAATCCTTTCCTTCTGGCTCAATGCATCCGTCACCACGTTCGCCTTTCCCGGATGGTAATGTATCTCGCAGTCGTAATCACTTAACAGTTCCAACCATCGATGTTGTCTCATGTTTAGCTCCTTCTGATCAAGAATGTGTTGCAAACTCTTGTGATCAGTGAACACAACGCACTTCGTGCCATACAGATAGTTTCTCTAAATCTTTAAAGCGAACACTACTGCTCTAAGTTCTAAGTCATGTGTAGTGTAATTCTTCTCATGAATCTTGAGTTGGCGGGATGCGTAAGCTAGGACCTTCTCTCTTTGTATCAAAATCGCGCCCAATCCCTTTGTGCGAAGAATCACAATAAACCACAAAGTTCTCACTACCTTCGGGCAAAGCCAAGATCGGTGCACTACATAGTTTTTGTTTCAACATCTGGAAAGCAGATTCCTCCTTTTCTCCCCAATCAAACTTTACGCTTTTCTGAGTCAGCTTCGTCATAGGCTTAGCGATCTTGAGGATACCTTCGATAAGTCATCCGTAAAACGGCAAGGCCTAAGAATTGCTTGAATTTCGTTAGTGGTCTGTGGCGATGCCCATCCTTGATTGACTCAATCTTAGCCGGAATCAAGTGATAAATGCTTCACTATCTAATCACTGGGACCGAGAAGAAGGAAATGTACTTTTTGGGAGCCAACGTTCACACATTGAGAATTTAGCGTTACAATCCTCCTTATTAACGCAAATTCTTGGATTAGCTTAAGGTGTTCCTAATGCTAATTCTTTTCTTGAGTGAATCAAGATGTCGCCTCTGAATACTATCACAAACTGATTAATACGGCTTGCACACTTCCGATTTATCTGATCCATGAATACCGCGAATGCGTTGGTTAGTCCAAAAGGCATAACTTGGAATTCGTAATGACCATAGCGTATTTTGAACTCTGTATTATGAATGTCTTCCTTTCGAACTCTGAGTTGATGATAACCAGATCTCAGGTCGATCTTAGAGTAGACACTCAACCCTTGTAGTTGGTCAAACAAGTCATCAATCCTTAGGAGTGGATATCGGTTCTTTACGGTAAGCTTGTTCAATTCACAATATTCGATACACATCCTAAAAGATCCGTCCTTCTTTTTGAAAAACAAGACCGGAGCTCCCCAAGGCGAAGAACTAGGTCTTATGAATCCTTTGTCAGAGATTTCTCATAGTTGAGTAGACAATTCTTTCATTTCAGACGGAGCTAACCTATACGGGGAACGTACTACGGGTGCAGCACCAGGGACTAAGTCGATTTGAAATTCAACTTGTCGTGTAGGTGGAAGTCCTGGCTAGTTCTCTGGAAAGAATTTTAGAAAATACCGCATAATTGGCACGTCTCCAAGTCGCTTCTCCTCTGACTTGTCTTTAGCTTTCTTTTTTGTAACTTATGCCAGAAAGACATGGCATCCTCTTTGAATATATTTATGGGTCTTAGTGCACGAGATAATGCTCAATCTCAAATTTCTCGCACCATCGCTTCTATTTCCTTACATTGTCATCACCTCATCTCCCTAAGGAATTCGGACAATCTTCTCGTCATAGACGATCACAGCTTGATATTTTGACAACCAATCCATATTGATGAAGATGTCAAAACTACAAAGTTCTACGGGCATTAAGTCTACGTGAAACGGGTGGTTTAGAAAATTTAGGTACAACCCCGAATGATGGTATCGGTTACCATTATCTTTCTACTAGATAATTCAATAGTGTACTTAACATTTAAAGTAGTTGGAACGATATCACTTAGAGGGCTAAACTCAGCGGATGTGAGGCTTCTATCAGATAGGTTCTATGTACTTGCAATAATTACGTCCTTCGCTTTAACTTCAGGTCCATTAAAAGTTTCGTCTGTATAAGAATATCATAATCGTAAAATCTTAAGTCACTAAAAGATAAGTCAATTGAATGAAATCTCTTATTTTTCTTGGTTATAATACAATTAGAAGGATGAGTTCCTCCCTTTCTAAAATCTTACAATCCCTAATTATCATGGCTACATGGAGCGCGATTTGGTCTATCGGCTAGGGTATGGTGTTTCTATATGATAAGGTTGAGAAAAATCTACTTAATTACGGCGCTTACGAATGCAAATACACATTCCAAACATAACTCACGAATACGCACGCAAAATATCAGTAAAACATGAATAAAACCTCGTTGAAAATATAGAAAAGAGAAAAGAACATAGAAATGGAGAGTGAAGATATTTTGACAAAATTTTAAGGTGACTATTCTCAGCATAGCATGGTCCTTCCTGAATTATACATAGGTGATCAGGCTATGTAAAATTTAAGGACTAAATATGAAATGCTCATTTCATTAAACTAGTGTTATGTTTAAAATTCTATATGGTATAAACGGTATAGTTTATAAGGTAGCAAAACAATTCGTAAAAAAAAGCAAGATAGTTTATATGACGACTCAAGATATTTTGTAAGATAGCGGAAAATAGTTTATGAGATGTTGGCAAAATAGTTTACGAGAAAATCACGTGATTGTTTATAATGTAATAGTAAGAGGTTTATAATATGGTAACGAATAGTTTACCAGTTGACAATAAAATAACTTATAAAATGACAATGAAATAGTTTACAAAGTTACTGTAAGGTAGTTTATAATATGGTGGTAAAAGAGTTTATAAACGACATCAGCTCTGTTTATGAGACGATACTAAAATAGTTTATACGATAACATCCAAATAGTTTATACTAGTAAACGGTTTAATAAATATTAGTGAAATGGTTCGTAAGATGGTAACAAATTCGAGGAGTAGCTTACATAAATTACTAGGGAATTGAAGTGTAACTGATGGAATCGTCATGACACAAAATGAACAAAGGGTTTAATAAAACATCCACACAATGAAGTGTAACTGATGCAAATATTTTAAGGGTTATGGTCCAAGTCTACTTAGGTTTTACTAGACAAAGTAGGAAATCTCCCCTTAAGTATCAGCATTATCATTGACGACGTTAAAGTTCCCGTGAGCTTTTACCTTCCAAATTTGGTTCACATGATTCAACTTTAGACAATCACTCTTGTAATGTCCTGGATTTCCACACTCATAACAAGTAACCTCAGGTTTTTGATTTGCCACTGGGAGCCTTTGAGTCGTTATCGAAACGGGTGTCTTACTATCTCTAGTCTCATGGTCAACCTTCTTACAATTTCTGCATTTCATAGTACACGACCTAGTATCATGCAACTTACACTTGTAGAAAGGTAACTTTCCTACATATCTATTTATGTTATTTGGTCTAGTAGTGTAGCTCTCACGACCTCTTGTCGTTTGTTTGCCATCTTGGCTTCCTGTCATACGACCTGATCCATCGAGTCGTGAGCCATGCGGATTTTTGCCTCATAGACAGCAATAGCTTCAATAGCATTAGCAATTCGTTGGGTTACAATATGATCTATCCTCGCGGAACTCATTCCTTGTCTCGTTGTCGTTATTTTCTTCCAAAATCAAACGGAGTAAAGAAGATAAAATAAGTCGAATTTCAAAAGTCGTGTTTCCAAAAATGAAATGCTGCGAAGTGACGAGTTAAAGTCGTGTTCGAATTTGATTGGCGTGTTTCTACAAATTACAAGAAGTAAGAAATATTGAGACGTTACGAGGTGTCGTAGGTGTTTCGACAGTGTGGGGCGGGTGTTCCAACTTGTTTTTAGAATCGGATATCAAGATAATCAGTGGGGTCAGTAGACTGTGACAAGTTTCAAGGTTTTGTAAAACCGTGTTATATAAAGTCATGAAAATGTTTTAAGGACCATCGTATAGCTCACGATTTTTTTGAAATAAACGAGACCATTGTTTCACTCACAATGTCTTATAAATACACGACACCATTGTTTCACTCACAATGTCTTAGAAATACACGAGACCATTGTTTCACTTACAATGTCTTAGAAATACACGAGACCATTGTTTCACTCACAATGTCTTAGAAAAAAAATCTATTATTTATATAAATAACTTTTATATAAAACCAACAGGAAAATCTACGTAAGGCAAAATAAACGTAGGGTAAACGCAGATGCACATATAGGCAAAGATAAGGAACATATAGATTAAAATCACGTAAGGATCACGTACTAGTTATAGACCAGACCTAGTATATACTACCTGGTTCTCTATAACCTTGGCTCTAGATACCAATCTGTCACATCCCCAAATTGGGTCCCGTCGGAATAAGTGTTCGGGGGCGTGATCGTCATTAATATCTCAAAATGCAAAGCATAAAGAACGACTACAAAAGGGGACGTTTTAAAAATCATACTCGTTACATTGATAAAATAATAAGTCTTACAAACTATCCCAAAAGAAATTTAAAATTTGCGGAAGCGAACATAAGTTTGATAAATAGATAATGAGCATGAATAAAGAAAAGTCTTAAAATAGGGCATACACATAGCACGTAGACTTCATAAAGCACCTTGAGAGAATATCCAAATTAAGCACCTGAAAACATTGCTTAAAATGTCAATAACAGTTAGTGAATTCGTAGGTTTGACTTAAACGCAAGTGTGGACCACAAGTTTCAAAACGTATGTGACTATTATAACAAATACAACATCACGTAAAAAGTATTTACGTTGCACTAAGCTCATGACGAGGCTCAATAAGTATGTAGTATTTTAAACATAAAGCTTGCCCTAACAGGTGTTCAAACCAAAGACCACCTAACATTTCGACATGATATACGTCTGTTGGCCTGTATAGTCCATCAAGTACCCGACCAGTGAGAATCACCAAACCCGGACGAGGGTTATTAGCCCTAATAGAACTATTTATAACACTCGCGCTCACTTAACCAGTACGGTCGGTTAAGAAATCAACGGTTCATGATGTTTCAGGCAATAGTGGTTTGTACGCTACTTAGGCAACACGTAAACAAGAAAGAATAATGCAAGGTACTTGTGTCTAATTTTTGAAATCAAGCAATGCTCTTACTCCAAAGTAATAAAGCAGTTGTAAAACTGTAAAAACGTGGGGCTATGAACTCACCTCAAGTAACAATGAGCAAAGAAATAATCAACGGATGAAGCACTAAAATCAAGAATTCCTAACCGCGGCCTAAGCAAATGACGCGCCTTAGGAAAAGAATATATGTACGAACCACATAAAAATCACTCATAGAACTCATGGAATCCCCGTGTTTGTGTCTTAGTCCCGTTAATAAAAACGTGACTCTACGAAGAAAATATATTTTTAGTTTATTTACGACATTTCGATGAAAATTTACTTTTTTCAGAAACTTTCTAATTTTAGCAAGTTGCTATCTTAGGAAAGTTTGAAATCCTCGGATGTTAATACCGTCCTCTAATGTTTGTTAAGTCCAATCCTACAATGAAACGCACTAAGCAAGACCTAAACACATACTTCCTATTTTTAATCCATTAGAGTTTTTATTTACAGACTATCTATTTTATAAAGTCCAAACGTTTTTGAAATAGAGATTTTGAAAAGTTATTAATGCGTCCTAACCATTCAATGAATATACCATAGCTTTTGCTAATGTTTCCAAAGCTCAATCGGACTAGAAACGTCTAAAAACTCATTTTTAACTTCCAGTCAGCAAAGATACTTTGACTTTTTCGGGAAAGTTTTATCTAACTTTGACTCAGATTATCTCTCTCATCTTGCACTTTTAAGCTTGAAAACTCACGATATATTTTGTAAAACATCGTTTCGGACAACTTTCGTGTTTTATACTTTTGCTAAAATGGACTCGAAAAGGGTCAAATCACCCGATTTTGATTCTGCGCTGAAAGTCAAAATGATAGCATTTGCCGAAAAGTTTTCCCACTTCACTTGGTCGTAACTCCTTCGTTACAAGGCCTATATTGACGTTATTTATATGAAAAAATATCTACTCGAAACAAGCTATCTTAAAGTTGCTTCCTTTATTGTTCAAAACGCTTTTTAGTCGCTTAAAACCTACACGCAATGTTCGGACAACAACTCATTAATCCGCAAACACTTCAAAGTCAAGCCACAACTTCTCATAGTGCATAGTCTAGCCTAAATCCTCATTCACAACTAATTTCCAACAACAAAACCACCTCAAATATTCTCTTAATCCTATCACCACACTTCTAAGATCATTCCAACCTAACTAGTATATAAAAAACATGCTATTTAAATATAAAGTTTCTACCTTTTTTAATATTTCATAAAACCATTTCATTAGTTTTCATAAAAATGACACAAACACTTGGTCACCATATGTCACGGACGAACGAACAAAAAAAAGGAGAAGATGGGTTCAAGGATTTACATACAATCGATATGGACGAGATAGAAAAACACAAACTTGACAAGGATGCTTGAAAAACTTGAAAACCCAAAATATCACCAACAAAAGAACCCAAATATCACCAAGAAAAGTACTCAAATAATCCTTGAATTAACCCACGATTAAAACCGTCTTTAATCTTGGAATAAAGGAGCAACAAACACCAAAAAGGGATGTTTGTTTGGTCGGTGATGCAAAAGAGGAAGAAGAGGAGAGGAGAGGAGTTAGTTTGTGCGTGTTTTTAGTGAGAGAAGGTGATGAGGGAAAATGAATGAGGGTTTATGGATAAATAGAGAATGAATGCCTAGGTGTATTGAATAGATTTGGACCTAGAACCTTCATGAATTGGATCCTTGGAGAATAAGCATCCAAGTAGACCAAGTTGCTAAAAATAGGGAGCCATATTAGCTAGGGGGAGGGGGATAAAAGGGGGAGAAAAAAGGGGGAAACTCAGCAGTTTGATGGGGGAATGGGAAAAAAAGAGGGGAGGACACAATAGATTGGGGACGAAAACAAAAAAAAAAGGTCCAAATGGCGGTTCTTGATTTTTTTATTTTGATGTTTGAATATGCAAGGTGGTATCCAAGGTGCGTTTAGATATTTTGGGGAAAAACACTTGTTATTATTTTTTAGGTAAGGTTACCCCTATAACTAATTGCTAATTAATCAACGCAAATAAAAGTTCTAAATGGATCTAATGTGACTGAATGTCATATTTAAACCTCAAGCAAAAGCTTTTTGTTTCTTTTTTTATTTTTATTTATTTCTTTTTAAATACATTCTTTCTATCTTTTAAACTACTAACATAGGGACGTTTGTTGACCTCCCCGTTCCTGCTTATTGACATCATTTGCAACAAACCCTTTAATCTCAATCTTCACAAAAACATGAATCCTGATGTTTGAATCATGCAAGGTGGTATCCAAGGTGTTTTAGATATTTTGGAAAACACTTGATATTTTTTTAGGTAAAGGGTTACCCCTATAAAATTGTATTAATCACCGCAAATAAAGTACAATGGAATGTGACTGAATGTCATATTAACCTCAAGCAAAGCTTAAACTACTAACTAGGCCGTTTGTGACATGCCACAAACCCCAAACTAAACATCACAAAAACATGATCCTAGTCTACCTCATATAATCTAAAGTTTGAAGGCATCTTCCATAACGCGAGCAGTCTTTGCACCCTCGGCGTGTTCTTGAATCTGAAGGATATGAGCTTGAGCCTAACTGTCACCATGATTAGATCTCTAATTTCCTCTGGAGGTCTTCTAGTATCCTTAAACAACCTGTTATTTCTTTTACGCCATATGAAATATGAAGTAGCAACAAGAAGCATCTTTCCCACTATAACCTGAAATGTACGTTTAGATGCTACTGGTTGAAACCAAAGCATTATGTCGTAAAGGATTGGCTGAACAGTATCCATTTCCACAAGTGTACGAACTAAATTCCATACCTTAGCTGAATAAACACACTCAAAAAAAGGTGTTCATGTGTCTCCATCTGAGTTTTACAAAAAATGCACCTGAGCATGCTCAAATATGTATTAGGTTCGACATCCCAATGACGAAGCATATCTTGCGTTTTTAAACTCCTCCGCATAACCAGCCATAAATGAAATGCATGACGAGGTATGCCATGAGGAAACCAAACCGTGCTGAAACATAAAACCTTTAAACCTCTAGGCCTTAACGCTTCCATGCAAGTTTTACGGAGAAACCAGCCATGCTACCATTATGATCCCGCCATTGAACACAGTCTTGACTATTATCAAGGTTAGGGACTGTAATTAACCCCAGGTTAGGAGCTTTTACGATCCATGAAAGTGGCCAAGTCCAAATTCCATTCTCAACTAAATCAGCCACGTTAGCTTAAAGAGTAAAACCCTCTCTAGCAATATCTCTAGGCGTAAGAAAATGGATAATAGGACTTTGAGAGCACCACATATCATACCATAACGAGGTACTAATGCCATTTCCTATACGAACCCAAATGAATAGACTGACTATATCCCGTAGTTGAAGGATTTTCCTCCAACCCCAACTTATGTCACCTTTAACTTGAACATCCCATAACGTTCGACCGCGAAGCTTGTATGTATGAATCCAACGAACCCATAAAGACTCTCTATTAGAATTAATATTCCATATATGTGTAGTCATTAAGGCACGATTGAATACCTCAAGGTTGCAAAGACTAAGACCTCCTTCGTGCTTTGGGAGGCAAATATCTTCCCATGCGACTTTAGCTTTCCCTCTCTTGTATTCTCTATTACACCAAAGAAAACAACGAATAAGCTGCTGAATATCATAAATAATACCTTTGGGAATAACAAGAACGGAAGCCTAATCTTAAATCCGGTTCTGAGCTTTTTCAAAAAGAATTTTGCAATCCTTATTTAGAAGTCTAGAAGAAATTAAAGGCACACCAAGGTATTTTACCAGAAGCTTACCTTCAAAACAAGACATAATGTTCAAAATGCCTATCTTAACATGATTCAAAACATTACAAAAGAAAGCCGTACTCTTTGGAATGCTTGGAACCAACCCCGAAACATCCTTGAATTCATTAAGGGAGTCCATAATTACTTTAGCCGAGTCTACATCTCCTCTCGCAAAAAGGAAAAGGTCATCCGTAAAACAAACATTTATGATGTTCAGATCCTTATAGTTTTTATGGTATATATCTGACTCACGAACCCTTCTTTGAAGAATAAGGGTTAAAATTTCCATAACCAAAGTGAAAAGGTAAGGAGAAAGATGATCACCTTGACGAAGACCCCGTTTACCTTTAAAATAACCGTGAATGTTACCATTAATGCTAAGCGAAAATGAAGTGGAAGTTACACAAGCCATAATCCACTTTGTCATAATCGGATGAAAATCAACGCATTTTAAAATATGCTTCAAAAAACGCCAATTAACTGTGTCATACGCCTTTTGGATGTCCAGTTTAAAGGCACATCTAGGAGGACCTCTATCCCTATGGTAATTATGCATAAGCTCCTGAGTTACAAGGATACTGTCTGATATACGCCTTCCCGGAACAAACGTCGATTGATTATCACTAACGACCTCTTTGATTCCCTCAATGATACGATTAGTAAGGATCTTACTAATGCATTTATATATAACATTACAACATGAAATAGGGCGATAATAGTTCACTTTAAGAGGGGTTGTAATCTTTGGAATAAGAGCCAAAAAAGTGTGGTTAATTTCTTTAAGGAGTTTTCCATTGATGAAAAAAATCCCTAACGACATTGCATACATCTTGACCCACCACGTCTCATCCCTTTTTGAAAAATAAAGACGTAAAACCATTTGGACCTGGGGCTTTATCATCCCCAATTCCAAACATAGCCTTTTGATCTCTTCATTCGTAACAGGTTTCGTCATATTATCATTAGAAAGATCAGAAACTCTCTTAAGAAATAATCCGTCACTATCAAGATCAATACATATCATATTTGTCCCTAAAAACGTCTTGTAATGAGAAACAAAAACATTAGGGATTTGATTACCTGTAACTTCCACATTATCAGAATTGGTAATCACATCAATACGGCTCCTTTGGTTACGGGTTTTTATAGTTTTATGAAAGTACGCCGAATTTGAATCTCCCACTTCAAGCCATTCTATTTTTTCCCTTTTCTTTAAGAAACGCTCCTCATCAATCTTGGTAGCATTGAACACCTGCACATACACTGCCTCTTTAGACGGGTCTCGATTAAGGGCTTTTTGGACCTCATCAAGTTCGTTCCTCAAACGGTTAACACGATCATGGAGATTTCCTTGATCATGCATCAACTTACGAAAAGGCTTCTTCAACAATTTCATTTTTTGAACAACCTGGTACATTGAATGGCCCTCAATTTGATTAGTCCACTGATTAGAAACCACCTCTGAAAAGCTCTCTTTGTAAGCCAAAAAGTTAAAAAACTTAAAAGGCTTAGGCTTTACAGCCGAAAGAGACGGAATTGTTAGCACCGATGGAGAATGGTCCGAAATCCTATAGGGCTGAAACAAAGCATAAGCTCTTAGGAACACATCAACGAAACCAATATTTCCCATAATACGATCAAGTTTTTTAAGGATACCACCTCTACCTTTCGGCTTTTGGTTCCATGTAAAATGAAGACCAAAACTATTGATATCAAAAACTTCAATGTTCGTAACGCAGTCTTTAAAATCGCACATAGCCGAGTCCATATGGGAAGAACCTGAAAAACTATCTTCCATATTCAACGCAACGTTAAAATCCCCCATGATGATCCACGGAGCCCCACGAACCACGTTTTTATGAAAACCTAAATCAGCCCATAATTGATGCCTTTCCAAAGGGTTATTACCTGCATAAATAAAAGAACAATACATAGATTTGTTATCAGCCTTGTGGAAAATTTTAGCATGAATAGCTTGGTCTGATTTTGCCTCCACCAACACGTCAACAACATCCTTATTCCAGCCTAAAATAATGCGACATCCTTTGTTACACAAGCTCGCATTAGAAGTCCATTCCCAAGCACGAAACACCTTAGAGCACACACTTGATAGAACAGATATCCACATGTGATTCTAAGATAGCACAAACACTTAGGTGATTATTGTTAACCACCTGGTGAACCTCGGATTATTTTGGGGTACGGTTCAAACCCTGGATATTCCACGATGCGATACTAAACATTGGGACTTTCTTCAGAGGGAGTGCTTTCGCCCTTTTGAGTAACCACTTTAGAACCGTATTCGGATGCCATTTCCTCCACTTCACTATCACTTTGAGCATCCTGTTCAGAATATCCCACATTCTTTTTTACACTGCTAGACTCGCAAGCATCTTGAAGAGTGAAAACCTCATCTTTATCTTGGAGGGCAGTAAATTTATTTCTGAGCTTTACCATGTTGTTCACATCCTTGGTGTTAGTTTTTGATTTGGCAGCAGGTTGGCTTGACTTAACACTCCACACATACTTAGGTTTGGGCTTGGTTAGCTTTATACCCTCAATATGACGTGGTTGATCAGAATCCACATTCTTTCCCCTGTTCTTCCTGTTTTGAACTGTAGTGAAACCATCAGATTGTGTTTTAGGCACCTCCTTACCAGATTGTGTTTTAGGGCACTCTTGAGAAGTATGACCAAAAACATGGCATTCCATGCAACAAGGGGGTGTCCACTCGTATTCAACAACCATTTTCTCCAAAGTATGCCCCTCTCCATTCAACAATGGAACAACCATTATCATTTCTTTCTTAAGGTCTCTATCTATCGGATATTTTTCAGACAATGATTATGGTATACGCAAAAACTGAAAAAACGCGACAACTTAAAAGAAAACTACGAAAATTTAAATATTCATTCAAAAGGTAAAAACGCGACATTTGCCGAAAGACTACATTAAATAGCAAGCCGGAACGCATCCGGTAACGATTCTCAGATATACGCAGGAAACCTCCCAGTTACATGTCAAATCAACACAAAATTAATTAAAGTCAAACCGACATACGAAAAAGTCAAAGACGATGACCTGGGAATTTACGAGGTGTGACAAAAGACGATGCGCCCGATCGTGATTTGGTTTTGTGGAGTGTACGGTAACATCATGCGTAGATTGCAGGAGAGTGGAGCCTCCGACGAAGATTACTACGCAAGGGCACTTGTTGACTATGAAGCTGAAACCGAAACAACGTTTAAACTTCGTCATTATTGGGAGATTTTAAAAGTAGTCCTAAATGGATGCAAAGTGAAGTTTCAAAATTTGCCGCAAAGTCCAGGGGAGGTAGCAAGAGATACAAGTCATCTAGGTCTGGTTCGTTCAACAAAGAGTTTGGGGAAGCTAGTATTAATTCGAATGCTAATGTTGGCGATGAAGAGGAAGATAAGGTGCAGGAAATTCGAGGACCAATGGGCAGGGACAAAGCGAAAGATATTGCGAAAAATAAAGGGTCGAGAGCATCGGGATCGTCAAGTATGAATGACGAAGCATTGGCTAGGTTGATGGTAACCCAGATAGCAAATCAGGAGAAAGAAGAACGCGTAGTCTTTTTAGAGATCAAAAGGAGGGAGGTGGAATGTCATGAACGAGATGTGAGAAATCAGGAGTATAGACAATGACAAGACGACATAAGGTTCTATCTCTAGCGATATGATCACTTGACTGGGGATGCGCGGATGGCAATGGAAGACCTAAGGGCGGATATCAAGGCGAAGTATAATTTGCCATATTAGTTTACGTTTTTTATTAAGTACGTTTAAGTTTTTATTTATTTATGTATCGTATAAGTTTTTAACGTATGAATAAAAGTTTTTAATTTGGTACGTATTACGTTTTTATTAATTTCGTTCGTTTACGTTGATATTTACGTTTTTAGTTTATGAATAAAAGTATTTAAATAAAAAAAATGATGACGAACGATGAGTTACAAAGTTACCACTACGGTTAAATGGTGAGTTGTGGGTGAGTTAAATGAGAAGAGGGAGAAAGCTGAGGTAGATGGTGAGTTTGGTGTGTCCACTCCATCCAGCCATATTCTTTGATTAACATGGTATGAAACATTTATTATAAATGTTACAATTGTTTAAATTAAAAAAAAAACTCGCATTCACAATAATGAAATAACAGTAAACAAGATCTTCAATATGTAAATAAAAAAAATAACAACACTTGCAAAATTAACACTAATTAAAATTTAATGTCTAAACCCTGTGCGTACACGAGTATTAAAACTAGTATATCATATATGTCAAACGAGATTTTGAACCATTTAAATAAAAAAGTTACTCGTTGTGATTATGTTGTAACACTTTTCCAATCAATTTTCGACGAATTTTAACTCTTTCTTAATCTATTGTTTAACATGAGATTAAATATATCCTATGAATATTTATTTTCATTTATATTTACTCGTAATAAATTATGCTAAGAATAAAAAAATTATATGCCAAATTGAAACCAAATCAATCATGAGGAAATTGAGGATATACATAGACTGTCGTATTTTTCACAGAACTTTTACTTTTATAAAGGAGGTGATATGTACACCATTAAAAGTGGTATATATATTACTATCATGCCTATGTGACGTTGTATTATGTGCATCATTAATGTGATTCATTGGTGTGCATACTATTTTTAATGGTGTACGTATCACCTTTATTTTTACAAAATGATTTTCACATAATGATATGACAAATTTATATCTTCATTTAAATTAATTAATTATTTTTAGTGGTCTTGAATGCAAAGTTGTTTTTGACATAACATTATGTATTTATGTGTAAAACATTCAAAATTTTGTATACACAGCATTGCTCTATGAATAACTAGTTTTATTTAGCCATGAAGAGTTTATGTGTGTATAGTATTTGAGAATTCAAGAGTAAACAGCTGCCCGCACCATTATTCTGATTGTCGGCAGTATTCAATATGCATACTATTTTTAATGTACAAAATATATTGTGTTTTTCATTTAAATTTGAATGTAGACACAACTCGATGGTATCTTTTACTAAAAAACAAAACGTCTTATATTTTAATAAAATCCTTTAATCAATGGCGTTTGTATATGAAGAAGCAAAAGAACCCACGCATTGCGGCGGGACTAATTTTTCCCGAATAATTTTGTTTTTTACAGACCTGTGGATGGAACGTTCTGGGACGGCAAAACCCTAGTGTAGGTTCGAACTTCCCCCACCAATCTGTTAGTATCAACGAAAATGTTTTTAAGTCTTTTTACTCGTATGCTAAAGCGAGTCCTGGGCAACAAATCAGTGGACATGTCGGGCAAAATACTGGTACAAGTAATGCTGGATAGCAGGAATCTCTCGGTGTGGGTGTCGGTTGTAACAAGGTATATAAGGAAGGGGTAATGAAGCAGGTGATGGTCTATCTCGGTAGACGATTGTATTTGATTTGGTATGGTTAAGGAGGCGTAGTATTCTTGCTAATGTTAAAGATTTAAGTGTCATTTCAGAGCTTTTAAAACATAATGTCTTCTGAGGGATTCGATGATGTTTTCTTTGATATGTTGGGGACGTTGGGTTTGGTTGGAATTCGACTCTTATGGATCATGTGGAAATGAGTCAAGACTTCAAAGAGTTAAAAAGAGATATTTTTGGAGGTTCAAAGATGTTTCTCTCGATTTTATTCCAGATGAAAGATGTGTTTGGATTGACTGGTGGGGTCTGCCTTGGCATCATGGGCTCTCCTGAGGGTTTATAGAAAGTTGGGTGGTCGGTGGGGAAGCTTTGCGTATTGACGGATATGGGTAAGTGATTGGACCAATGGTCTCATGGATAGGTTTGTGTCCTTACTGAGTCTTTACATCGTTTGTGATAGAGTCCTTTCTAGTTTCATATCGTAATTCGGACCTTACGTATATCGCTACTTAGGTTTGCAATATTGGGCGACCAATATTTGAATCGATGTGAGGTCAATTTCGAGTCCTAATCCTCTGGAAAGGAAGGTGAAGAGGGTCCTAGTTTGGATGAAAGTTGGAAAATGAGGAGCATTTGGATGTCTCGATATTGTGATTCAGAATCCCCTAAGAATGTTATCAATGATCGGTGTCCGCCTTCTATCGGGTTTTGCGAGAGGAGGAATGTTCGTGGGGTGGGAAAATAATTTGTGGTAATCCTTTGAAGGAAGGCGAGATTCGTGATGATTTTTCGGTCTTGTATAATGATGGGTGTATTAAGGATTGCATGGAAAAGAATTTGGAAGATGATGTTGTTGAGATCTTGGAGTATCATTCTCAGGGTTATTGGTGCGGTAATGTTACCACTGATGATAATGAGGATGTTTTACCCGTTTATTGCTCCTGAGATAAAGACTCCATCATTGCGCCTCCAAATTTACACCCCCGGGTAATGATTTAAATATGCTTGCTGAGGTGGGTTCTTTGTGGATTGTTATTTATTGGGTCTCTAACTAGGTGACGGAAGATAGGTTACTGATAAACGATGGAGAGCTATAGAGACCCCAATGGAAATATACACGGGTTGTTCTCTCTCGCGCAACTACGTTCGTGGAAAGATTATTTTCCTAGTGATCTTCAGATTTGGAGTTATTATGACAACGTTAAAGAAGCTATTCTTCTTCATAATGCCTTATCGAGACAAACAAAGGATGCCGGTTAGATCGCTTTTTGGTATGATGCCTCGGGTGTTCGGTTTCGTTCATGGGAGTTAATTCAGTTGGCGCCATGGTGGGATACTTCTTATTCTAATAGCCTTTGGTTGTTTTGCGAGTTCGTTTCGTTAGTATTTTTCTGTTCCTTTTCGTTCTTTGTTTGTTGGATCGTTTTTGCGTGTATATCGTCTGCTAGTTTCTTTCTAGCCTTTTTTAATAAAATTCCATTTGCCGTTCAAAAAAAAAAAAAATAAAAAAAAAATAAAAAAATGTGACGTTGTATTATGCGCATCATTAATGTGATTCATTGGTGTGCATACTATTTTAATGGTGTACGTATCACCTTACAAAGGATTTTTACAAAATGATTTTCACATAATGATATGACAAATTTATATCTTCAGTTAAATTAATTAATTATTTTTTAGTGGTCTTGAATGTAAAGTTGTTTTTGACATAACATTATGTATTTATGTGTAAAACATTCAAAATTTTGTATACACGGCATTGCTCTATGAATAATTAGTTTTATTTAGCCATGAAGAGTTTATGTGTGCAGGGGCGGAGCCAATGGGGTGGCTAGCGGGTGCTCGGCCACCCCCAACCGGCTAAACAAGCCCAACCTGTAGCCATGCCTAGGGCATCAATTTAGTGTCGTGAATTGGTTATATGTGATGTAAAGGATGTCGTGACGATAATACTGCTAGAAATAAAGCTAGATTATGAAATTGAATTCGAACATCGTTGTCGGAAGTTGCAGGTTGCAGCGTATGAGAAAGAAGTAGATGAGGTTAAGATGAGATGCTTTATGCTTTATCGGGAATACACTGTTTTTTATCTTTATGTACTTTTAGGAAATAAAATAGTACTACTAATACAAGTATTTTAAATATTTAATACTACTACATTTAACTTTAGACTTTCTTGCTATTCGTGTAATCGTGTTATAGTTTTTCCTTTTGTTCCATGGTATTTTTTAAAAACTTATCTACGGTAATTCAAACTTATTTTCTGGTAATAAAATAGGTGATTTCTAATAAAGAATGGTTTGTCTGGTAAAATTAGTTTTTTAATGAACGAACATGAATAAGAAATATCGTTCGCGTACACTTATTTTTCCGGCTAAACTAAAATGAACGAACACGAATAAGAATTGGTTCGGTTATAACTCATGAGCAAAACAATTACGTATCCTTTTAATTTTTCTTTTTCAATTAATGGTTTTTTTAGTTCTATTGAATAATAAATATTAATAAGAAGAACCTCGTATATATTTTCTTTATGCAACACTCTAATTTATTGTTCACACTTCACACTATTAAAAAATAGATTTAGGTGTATGAGGAAGAATGTTTACAAGAATTGTAAGAGTGAGTAAGAGTTTTGCAAAGCTAGATTATAAGTTAATTTAGAGTGTTTACGTAGGATTTGTTGATTTATAACAAGCAACTATTTTATGGATGTGCAAAAGTACTACTCGTATTAAGGACCTAGTTGTAATTTCACATGTGCTATAAATTGATCAGAATGATTGAAAAGTTGAACCCGTAAGGAAAATTATGAAGTGTATGTTATTAAAAAAATTATTACGCCCTCCCCGCCCCCTCTAATACGAATTCCTGGCTCCGCCCCTGTATGTGTGTATGGTATTTGAGAATTCAAGAGTAAACAGCTGCCCGCACCATTATTCTGATTGTCGGCAGTATTCAATATGCATACTATTTTAATGTACAAAA
>BQNB010040125.1:0-36074 GCA_026074375.1 Tanacetum coccineum
CAAAGATTTCGCAAACTTGGATGGAATTTTGAGGCATTTCATCACATTGCGAAATTTTTCCTTGACGCTGACAAGTGTCACATTGGGTGATCAAGTCATGGGCATCTTTGTAAATCATGGGCCAATAAAATCCTGAGTCAAAAACCTTTTTGGCGATGTAGTTGGCACCATAATGTCCCCCGATGGGTCCACTATGGCAAGCTGTGAGGATGTCAACAGCTTCTTGGCCTGTAATACACCGCCGAATCATTTGATATGCACATATTTTGAACAAGAAGGGGTCGTCTCAAAAGTAGTGTTTAACATCCTTGAAAAACTTATTTTTTTGCTAGGACGACATCCCTTTAACAATGAAATTCCCCGCGTGGTAATTTGTATAATGTAGGTCCAAAGTCTTGGATTTATTTAGCCTTTTGTAGGATAATAGCTAACTTGAATAAATCCAAATCAACTATATGAGAGACAATGACTATGAATACTATGTGCTAATGCGGAATCTTAACACAAGTACTAAGAAGAACACAATGTAAAACTTTGCTATTTTCTATTAATTTCTATTAGAATACTATTTCAATCTCATTCTAAACATTGTGCCGTAGGGTTCCTTTTATACACCAAGGAAACCCTAATGGGCTTTACAAACGTGTAAAAGGATAATGCATATCCTTTCCTAAGATATCTCTAAGATAACTATTATCACTATTCTGTTACATAAACAGACTTAACTAGACAAGATCAGTACTAACTATAGTACTGCCAGACTTAACTTAGTACTGGCAGACTTAACTATGTCTATCAGACTTAACTCTATAACTACCAGACTTAAGTCTGTTTACAATAATTCCTAACAATCCCTATTCGTCAAAAGGTTTGAAGAAAGAATCAAGGGCTTGGATTAAAGGAATTGGAGAGCAAGATAAATGGATAGCTGTGATGAAGATTTCGAGCTCCTTACAAAAGAAACACAACAAACACAACTCAAAGCTTCACAAACGGCTATAAATAGGAGCTTTTGGGTATCTAGTGAAAAAATGTAGTTTAGGAGTAGTGTAAACCTATTTTTACTTATTTTTTTTACTTTAATGTACTTTACTTTTCAAGCCTTGTAATGTTTTTTAAGTTTAATGAAATTTCAAGTTTTAAGTTTTAATATTCTGTCATTTTTAAATTCTGTTTTTACCTTATGCATTTAAGCTTAAAATTGTGTTTTAAAGTTATTTTCATAAGCTCATTTCTGTTCTAATTCAGTTTTACTCAAAATTCACTCTTAAATCACCTCAGCTTAATGTGGAAGATAAGCCAAACCTGGATGGGCTTATATGACCATACCAGCTTGTTCTAAACAAGCTGGAGCTTGTAGATTTAGCTTTTCAAAAGCTTTTATACCCTTGTTTGTGCAAAGGGTTTTGTAAGTTTTTATTTTTCAATTTTTGGCTTATTCACTGTTTGCTTATTTTACTGCTTATTGTTTTGCTTATTGTTGCTTATTGCTGCTTATTTATGCTGATTAATGCTTATTGATGCTTACTAGTTGTTTAAAGTTTCTTTGTTTATGTTTTTCACAAATCTGTCACTTTTTAGTTAAAATTGCTTATTCTTGTTTGCTTATTTTAAGAGCTTATTCTTGAGATTTAATTGCTTTTTTGTCTTTAATTTACCTTATGCTTAATCTGTCTATGCTTTTCATAAGTTTTCAAAGTCTGTTCTAAGCTCAAAATAGTTTTTAGAAATTTAAAGGAGTGTTTGGGTTAAGACTTAAAATGGGTCAAAATGAGTTAAAAATGGTTTTGGGTCACTAAGCCATCTTTAACAAGCCTTTTTAAAGTGAGTTAATCTGTTTTTAAAAGTTTTTAAAGATTAAAATCGAGTTTTAAGGTGTCTTGTACAAATTCCTTTAATCTGTGGTTTTAAAAGTTTTCCAAATTGTTTGTATTTGATTTTTACTTAAAAGTTTGCTTTAAGGTCTTGTTTTTACTTCATGTTGAGTCTAAATGCAGTAGGATAGGAGTAGATTAAGTTTTCATTGCCATTTGTGGTTTTGGGTCAAAACTGTCCAAGTTTAGTTTTCAGTGTGTAAAAGGTTAAACACCATTTTTCATGTTCATTTTTAGATTAGTTAAAATCAGTTTTAAGATCTGAAAAATATAGCATAAGCTCTTTGGTGTATGAACTTTATCTGTTTAAGCTTGTTTTGGATTTTGAAACTCATTTACTTGCTTAAAAGTAGGCCTGCAAAAAAGCTTTTTGTCCTTTAAATCTGCACTTTGCCATTTAGTTTTAAGAAAAACTTGAAAAATTCACTCAGCATATACTTAGTTAAAACAACATTTTTAATTGCCTTTTTCATAGCTTATCTGAATTTCAAAATGTTTTTTTCTTTGCTTTTTCTTAAAGTTCATAGTCCTAGCTTAACCTGTTTGTAGCTTTTAGACCCATAAGGATAGCTTATTGGTCTTAAAAATTAGCTTAAAGTGGCCTCATTAGGTTGTTTTTAGTATGTGTTTAGAGCCAAATTGCTTATATTGCTTTTCTTCTGGAGGCCTTTTTATTTTAGTAAAATTTTGCTTATTTTCTTTTCTTTGAGGCTTAATTATGCCTAGGGTCATGGTTTGTTTGCACATTTTAGCTTACAATAGTTTATTTTAGTCTTAAAAGTTAAAACAGCTTTAATTTTTTTCAAGCAAAAGCTTTTTAAGTGTAATCTTCACATTTACATTAGCTCTTTCCACTTATTCAAGTTTTTGTAAAAATTGCTTTTTATGTTGTTTATTTTTGCTTATTCTAGAGTTTTTGCAAAAAATTAAAAAAATGTTTTTTCAAAAAGAGAGGCCACAGGGGTCGAACCTGTGACCTCCCCCTTTACATACTTAGCACCTCAACACAACACACAAACACCAACTCGCCCTTGGGACTTTTTCATTCTTTCTTTGCACTATTAATTATTTAACACTTGTTTAGGCCTTTTAGCTTATTAGCCTTTTGGCTTATTTACAGCTTATTTAGATAAGTTGTTCGTCTTGTTTTATTTTTTTTAGGTTTAGCATAGTTCAAAGTACTTTCCCTGAATTTTTCATATTTTTTCCGAATTGAGTTTAGTAATTTTTAATTATTTTTTTATAGATTAAAGATTCTGTTTTTAATTCATAATAAATAATATAAAAGTCAAAAAAAATATAATTCATTTTTTTAAAATTTTCTTTTATCATTTTTTTTTTTTTTTTTTTTTTTTTTTTTTTTTTTTTTTTTTTTTTTTTCGAAAAAAGATTTATAAATAATGAAAAATTTCAATTTGTATGGTTAAAAATTTTAAATTTCGTGTTTTTAAAGCTTATACCCCTTAGCTTAAATCCTAGCCTGTTACTTATTTTAGCTTATTTCTATGCTTATTTGAGCTTTTAATAAAAAGTGTTTCTACAAGAAGTTATTGTTTTAAGCTTTTAAACAAGTTTGTAAAAAAATTTGGCAAATAAAAATCATTAGGAAAGTGGGAAGCCAAGGCTCAAACCCAAGACCTCAACCACTCTCACCAACGATTTTAACACAACACACACAACCACTCTACCCTTGGGACTTTTCTGGTTATAGCTTGCACAATTAAATACTTAACAACTTTTAGCTCTTTTAGCTTTCAGCCCATTTTAGCTTATTAACAGCTTATTTTAATAAGTTGTTGACCCCATTTTATTTTTCCTAGATTTAGAATTATTAAAAGTACTTTTCATAATTTTTTCAGATTTTTTATAATTAGTTTAGTATTTTTAATATTTAATTTAGATTAAAACCGTTTTTAATTCATAATAAATAATATAAAAGTCAAAAAAATATAATTCTTTTTTTAAAAATTTTCTTTTATCATTTAGGATTTATAAAAATTAAATTTTCATTTGTAGGGTTAAATTTGTAGAATTTAGTTTTTTAAAGAACGGGATTTGAATCCCGTTATCGTTTTTAGTGTTTTAGCCTTATTTGCTTTCGTTTTTAGCGTGTCTTTCCTTGTTTTAGCATATTATTAGTAGAAATAGATAACCAAATCCAATTTGTGATATTCAAGCATCGTTCCACAAACGTTACCTCGATTTTCAAATTCGCACCTCGTCGGGACACGACCCGGGAAGGTTTTTAGGGTTTTGCTTTGGTCAAAAGTAATTATCTTTTAAAAAGCCTCTTGGAATTTTATTGATTGATAATTTTAATTATTCTCTTATTATTATATATTTATATTTATTATATATATATATATATATTATATAGTAAAAGGGGATTAATTTTATACGTGTCAATTTTTGGCGCCGCTGCCGGGGAGGTTGCGAAACGATTATCGTGTTTCGTTTGAAGATTAGTGTTTGAAGACACTTCCCTGTGAAGTTATCTCTTTCATTTGTGAATATTTTCAAGTAATCAAAAATACCAAAAAAAAAATCAAAAAACAACAAAATCAACCGTTGTGTCACTTGTGATTTCGGCTCACCTTTAGATTACAAACTATAAGAGAGGTATAAGGAGGGTCGATCCTACGAACTTCGACCCGAAAGGAGAAGGTTTTTAATAGCTTCGCGCTTACCCGCTCCTCCGCTTCTTTGTGCGTTTTCTAAAGAGCTACCGTACACTTGTTCGATTATCGGTTACCAAAAATATTTTTCTTTCTTATGTATTTTGCTATAAATAATCGTCCCTATCCTCTTATTCGTTTAATTCTTATCTTCTTTACCCTCTTATCCGTTTAATTCTTCGACATGTCTTCGTATAACCAACGTGAGTGTGTGGGGTGTGGACAACCATGTGATGGCTTTTATTGTTATCTATGCACGTGCCAACGGTGCGGTTGTCATTTTATTGATGGAATTTGTCCAAATTGTACTTATGGAGATGGAAATCCAATCGATTTTTCAGCTTCGTACTCTTTTAACGAACCTCCAAGTTTCTCTTACCACCCCACACACTCTCAACCAATCTTGTGTGAATTTTGCGGGAACGATGCTCGTTATGGTCACTATTGTACACCGCAAGTTCCGATTATCTCTAATCCGGAACCATGCTACAATCAAAACTATGATGAGTTCCCACAAACTTTACCAAGTTTTCAACAACAAATTCTTTGTTGTGAAAATTGTGGGGGTCCTCATGCGACTTTTGAATGTCAACCGATGAATCAAAATTTTCACGATTCCAATTCTTCCGGTTTTGACCAATTTCAACCCCCGTAATTTCCCGTCATTCATCAACCTCCTCAAGAAATGAGTGTGGAAATTTTGCAAGCTAGAGAAGACCTAATGGAATCTATACAAACCTTTTTAAAGAAGTTTAATCGTATATCTTTTAGAGAAACGCCAAAGGTTTTATTGCTAGCTTGGGAGAAATTTTTTGACATTAAGCATGCTTGTAAAGAAAAGCAACATCAACCAGAGGATATACAAGAATTGCTTCGTGAACTTCTTAATGATGTGCAAATTATAAGTGAGGAGCTGGCAGATTTTATTAATACTCCGAACTGGAATCGTCCTGCCTTCTGCTACGACGATGATGATGATGACGAGGAGTATACTATTGCAATCACACCCGTCTTACCGACCGAGGAACCCGATAACTCTCTAAGTATGGGGGACGAGCATCTTAGCACTATTCTGAAAACGGAATCGGACGAATTAATAAAGTCTAGTGATGAGAACCTTGTCCCAATCCCAAGTGAGTCCGAGGATTTTTTTCGATATCGAAAGTGAGTGTGATGTGCCCGATTGTGATGATTCTCAAACGACAAATTTTTCAACGTTTTCTAATCCTCTCTTCGACGATTCTACCTCTAGTGATGACGAGTCAAGTCATGAGGAGGTTATTCACGAAATAAGCTTTAAAACTTATTCGAACCCTCTTTTTGATCTTGACGAGAAAATCATTTCTAGCAAGTTTAATCCGATTCATAATGAAGACCTCGATTCTACTCTGAAAAATGATCGTTTTGATACCGAGTCTTATCTTCTTGAATCATTACTCAATCGTGATACTTTGATGGCTTCCTCTCCCAAGATTAATTCTCTCTTCGATGAGTTCGTCGATGAATTCTGGTAAAAATTGATTCGTCAATAATATATATATATATACTATTATTGTTTTTATATTTATATTATATATACATATACTATCATATATATATATACTTATATATTATATTTATATATATATATATATATATATTATATATATTCATTAATTATCTATATATATATATATATATAATATAAAAGCAAACACTCAACCAATTGCCTTTGACAAAGGCAAGAAGTCAAAATTCACTAAATAAAATATATATGTAACCGGAAGTATGAGTTCCCGGGTCGTTTTGTCCCAACGAGGCTTGAATGGAAAATCGAATGACGGATTGATGATTGATGTTTGAATATGACAAGGTTATGATGGGTTTTCTATTTCTACCAATTAAATATACAAAAACGATTAAATAAAACCTAAAAACGAAAGCTAAATAACTTAAATCCTAAAACGGGCACGAAAAACGAGGGTCAAAAACCTAAATTTTGCAATTTAAACCCTAGAACAAATTTAAAAGCTAAAATAGATTCTAGATGACAAATAACAAAGTTTAAAAAAAACTAGACTAAAAACGGAGGTCGTTTGACCCAAAAACGAGTCAAAACAAAAACGGGGATAAATCCCGTTCTTTAGAAAATGAAGTTTTGAAAAAATGAACCTACGAAACTTTTAACATTTTTCCTACAAAATATATGAAAAAAGAAAATTTTAGAAAAAAGATTTATATTTTTCTGATTAATATTTTATTTTTTATGATTTTTTAAAGTTTTTAAAGAAAATAAATTATAAAAAATACTAAACGCGTATAAAAAAATCTGAAAAATTTACACAAAATAGCTAAAAGGATAAGGGTCCTAAGAAAAATAAGCTGGGGAAACCAGCTTATTAAATAAGCTGGTTAATAAGCCCAAACAGCTTATATTGGCAAAGGGCTAAAAGGTCCTTAAATACCAAAGCGCCCAAGGATCTAACAGAAAAGACCCAAGGGCGCAGCGGTAGTGTGTGTAGAGTTTATAAAGGGTTGAGGGCTTTGAGGTCCCGGGTTCGAGTCTTGCTCACCCGGGTCCTTGGCCTTCCCCTTTTATTTTTTTTTCAAATTTTTTTTTATAAACTTAAAAAGGGCTTATAAATAAGCAATTTTTACAACTACAAGTTTTTACAAAAGCTTATAAATAAGCTGGAAAATGAGCTTAAAAGTGACATAATGGCTTTTATGAACACAAGGCACAAATAGCTTTTCTTTTTGGCTTCTATGAACAAATAAGCAAATGTAAATGAGAAATAAACAAACACAGCTAATATACTAAACCTAAAGAACACCTACTAACAAAAATAAGCTAAAAAAACAAGCCAATAAGCCAGAAAATCAAAATAAGCTATAAGCCACAAAAAGGCAGACCCACAGCCTAGGGACACTCTTTTTGGCTTATTTTTAAACCACTTAGAGGGGTCCTTTGGCTTAATAGCTTATATGGGCTTAAAGCCAGCACAAGTGGCTTACTATAAAAGCAAAGAAAACAAAATTTGGAACAAAGATAAGCTAAGAAAAAAAACTGAAAAGGTGGATGTTTTGCACCAGGGGAAGTCCTTTGGCAGATTTGAAAATAAGCTCTAAAAAGCTCAAAATAAGCTAAATTTCCTAAAAAGCTTTCTAAACTAATTTAACACACCTAATGCAACAAGAAATAAGCAAAAGCAATAAGCCACAAGCTCAAATAAGCTAATTGATCTTTGGAGCTCAAGGTTGTTTGCTAAACAGCCAAAGGCCAACTCTTAGCTTAAAAATAAGCCACCTAGAGGGTGTCTTAAGGTTTGGGCTTTTGAGGGCTTATTAAAGAGCTTATAGGCTTTCTAAAAATGTAGAAAGCTTAAGCTTTTCAGCTTAAATAAGCCAAGAAAAAGGGATGCCAATAGGCTGTTTTGCACCAGGGCAAAAACAAAGCCAAACAGCCCTTTAAGACACTTTAAGCTTATAAATAAGCCCTAACACAGACTCTTAAGAACCTAAAAGCTAGAAAAAGGAAAAGAGGACATAAAAGACTTTAAGAAAAAGCAATTTAAGCTTATTTTGAACCACTAATGAGCAAGAAAAAATAGACTTAAAAACAACAGTACTAACTTTTGAGTTAGTATTGCCAAAAGGTCTTAAAACTGAAAAAGCTTGAATAAGCCAAATTTATGGACAAAAATAAGCTAAGGTAAGCTAAACAAACCTAATAAGCAGATATTAACACAAAATGAGCAATTAAATCAACTTAAACCCTTAAATGAGCTAATGAGCTTATTAGCTCATTTCTGCCAACCAAAAAGCCCTTGGGTGGCTTTTTGGGCTTAAAAATAAGCTGGCAAATGGTATCCTAGTCCAAAAAAAAGCAAAAACTTTCTCAATCCCGGTAAACATCGACAACTAGCAATCCAACGAAATTCTGTTGAACCACCAAATATTGAGATAAGCCAAATAAAAAACCTCCCAAAGATACTATGGCTGATAATACGAACTATGGCAGAATTGCTCCAGGCTCTCACCCGAGATACGAGGACGCAATTGTTTTTCCTGAAATCGAGCGCAAATTTTGAGATCAAGCATGTTGTACAAACTCTTGTCTAGAACAAGCAGTTCTTCGGAAAATGACCAATGAGTGTGACCCACATGCCCACAAACCGTTACCTTCAATAAATCACCTACTACTTTGAGATATCCAAAAGTCCTTACCAATCAATTAAGTTGATGCTTTTTATCCCTTTCTCTCTTGACGGAGGGGGGCAGCCCGGATATTGCTAGAGAATGAACCCCGCTCGATCAATTCAAACATGGGATGACCTCGTTGCCTAAATTTATAAATTAGTTTTGTTCTTCCCCACCTTCTAAAACGACAAATCTTCGGAACGAATATTACTAATTACAAAACAAAGATTTGATGATCTTTTAGAGAGGCTTGGGATCGATCAAAGATCTCTCCGAGCATGCCACATCAGAGCGGGTTCTCCGGAGCTTCCACCAGATTGATACATTTTTACAAATGCCGTTAAATGTTTAATGGATCAAGACTCCTTGAACTCTGCGGCAGGTGGTAATTTTTTTGGACAAAAGGCCCTGCTGATTGCTCAAGCATCATCGAGAGCAATCCCAAATTCGTCAACTCCCGAAGCAAAGCCATTGTTGCTAAAGTGAGTACGAGCGCTTCCACCTCCGGAGTATCTCCCGATGTTGCTGAATTGAAAGATATGGTTAGAGCTCTACTTCTCGACAAGCAGACATCTCCAGTTCCAGCTCCCGCTCCCGTAAAAGCGGTTGAGCAAAGTTGTGTTACCTGCGGTGGTGCCCACTCATATCGTAATTGTCCGGCTACCGATAGCAACAATTACCGAGATAACATCCAAGAATACGTCTCGCAAGCAGCCGCAGCAAATTTCAACCAAGGAAATTCCGGTTACCGTCCGCCACCGATGGCAAACCAAATCAGACCACCCGGTTTTCCTCCCATGCAACACAACAACCAAGCCAACAATCAAAATCGTTGGAACCAAAACCAAAACCGTGGGAATGGCTACAACCAGGGTCAAATCCAACGACCCCAGGTTCAACAACAAGCCCCAATGTATCAACCCCCGGTTAATCAACACCCAGCTTACCAAGCTCCAGCTCATCAAGCTTCGGGTGTGTCAAAAACTGATTTTGAAAGCTATGTCAATGCTAATGATGCGGTTATGCAAAACATGCAAAACCAAATGACCAACATAACCGACTTGCTCACCAAAATCGTAAATTCAAACCAAGCTTCTACTTCAAGTTCGGGTTCTCTTCCTAGCAACACCGTTGCTAACCCGAAGGGTGAATTGAAAGCAATCACCACCAGAAGCGGTGTTTCGTATGATGGACCTCAAATTCCACCTCCGGTGGTGGAAGTTGAAACCGAGGTGACAAAGGACACGGTACTTCCTAACGAAAGTACCAACGACGTCCAACCTCCGATAGTCCAAGTTGATGAACCAGTTGTCATGCCTAGAGCCAAAACGACTTTACCGTATCCATCTAGGGTAACCAAGGAAAAAGTCCGCCTTGGTATAGTGGCTGTGAATACCTATTATAGCACCCGCCAACCTACCACAAGGGAACCATTATGATGGGGGGGGAACGGGGGGGGTGGCAACACCGTATCTCCACAGTTTAACCCCGTTCAAGGGGGGGGATAGGGGGTCAGGAGCGGATGAACATGTGCGACAAGATTAAGGGGGGGTGATTACTGGGGAGGATGAACATTATCCCCAAACACCACACAACCCGCACCCAATAAACCATCAGACGCATTGTCCCACAGGGGGGGGGGGGGGGGGGGGGGGGGGGGGGGGGGGGGGGGGGGTGGTCAAGTATGGTGTGGGGGGGGGGGGGGGGTTCACCTGAGTAGATCATAGGATTAAATTGTGTGAGTGGCCGCTACCCTCGAACAACCCAAAACTTGTAGGGGTGCCCGTAGCCCCTCTTTGTTGAGGTAAACCTGAAGGGAGGGACGAAGGATTTGCGGCGGGCCGGGCGGGTGGCGAGGAACTCCTCAAACCCTCAACGTGGGGGGGGGGGGGGGGGGGGGGGGGGGGGGGGGGGGGGGGGGGGTGGGGGGGGGGGGGGGTGGGGGGTGGCTACGGTGTGACATATTAAGCTGATTAAATAAGTGTGCATAGTGTTATTGAAGATTTTTGATAGATATTGTAGTTACACACACACCCTAGTACCCATTGGATTCCAATAACGACCACAGAAAACAGCTCGAGCAGTGATGAGCGAGCTAGGTTCCAGACGCGCGCGAGCCCAGAGCACTACCAAAACCCAGTATTACATTATTAGTCAAGGAATAACTAATGAAGAACCATAATCAACAGGAAACAATCATAACAAGCGCGAGAGAATTACATCACAAGGCCAGCACTTTAATTGCTTAGTCTGCTCATGGTAACAGAAACACAGTAAGAGATAGAAGAAACTAAATTGAAAACTCATAATCTTATAGTATTCGTATTTGAACGTAAATACAAAAAGTAAAGTAAAGTGTGATCTCCCTTAGTACTCCAAGTGGAATTCTATGAGGGTTGAAGCCTTTGACGCCTCTCCAATTTGCTGTGGAGAAGTGATGTCGGAATAGGCTTGAATGAGGCCTCTATTTATAGATATCGAACCTGTTACGGTGCAACCAATAAAGGTGTTACGCCGTAACCTTCTTACACGGCATTCCATAATTAAGCAGCTTGTTATGGTGTAACCAGATATGGTGTTACATCGTCACCTTCAAATAATGTCCATAAGTACGTAATCTTCATTCCATATTTGTAGATTCTCTTAGTTACAGCGTAACTGGATAAGGTGTTACGTTGTAACTATAACTTTGACAAGATTTCCTTCGAAATATATGGTTACGGCGTAGCTAGATATGGTGTTACGCCAAAAATTCTTCCTTGATCTTCGTACTTGCTAATTTTATGTTACGGTGTAACCATTTTTGGTGTTATGCCGTAACATTCTCCATAATTTGCACTTTGAGTCCTTTTTCCCTTGTTTCTTGTCACTTTCCTGCATTTCACCTGAAAACTACAAAATGATAGAAAATATATCTTTTTCGAGTGTTATGAAACATTTGCAGGTAATATAGGGAGTATTTTGCCACCAAAAAGTATTAAATATTTGATGTTATCAAATATCCCCCCCATTTGACTTCTGGTTGCCCTCAAGTAGAACCTGTTAGAACATTTCATAAAAAGATTTCTCAAGAATAACTTCAAGAAATGAATTTATAAAACTCTTATGCTAGAAAACATTAAAGCCGAACACCTTACGAAAAGGGGATAAAAAGTCACTCAGCTCTCCACTAGTCTAAGTGTTTCATTTTTGGGGTGATCGCCCAATTGCACAGTCATAGCATGTATTCTATCATAAGCTTGGAAAGTACACAAATCTGCACCAGTTAGAATTAGGGTCTAAATAACTCTTGAAAGCAACAAGGGTAATATGGTTTTAAAGGGTGATAAAGGGGTTATGATAAACATGGGGTACACATGTAATGGTTGTTAATATAAAACCACAAAACAAATAGTCTAAAGTAATCTAGGGTTGGCATAACTAGCCACTGTCTATCCATGGGTCCAAAAGTCTAAGTCTGAAAATCTGATCTTCAATAATAGGCTACTAGCTCCATTCTTCATGAGTATTGGGAGGACTTGGTGTAATAATAGGATACTAGCTTCATTTTTTATTACTGAGATGTCTTGGTGCAATAATGAGCTACTAGCTCTATTTTTTTATTTTTATTTTGCACCATCTTTACATTTTTTAGCACATGGGTAGCTTTTTAGTTTCACCCTCTTTTCTTCATTTTATTCATGATAAATATGCAAATGTTACAGGAGTTTATATCTTTAATTATTGCCCCTGCAACATCTGATATTATTCGTACATCCCACCACTTGAGATAAACAATGTCGAAAGTGATGATACAGGGGGTCTTTACAGATCATAATTGATTGATCTTCCACTAATGCATATAATTTTCGTTCCCATTCCCCTGAACCATAGACTTAAGTAGCCAGATATTTCAACACAAAAAAATAAAAACTACAGGGTAGGCTAAGATGAAATGGTGTAACAAAACATATAGAGTAGCGTGAAAACATAGTTGGTTTAACAAGGGTGATCTAGGGGTATCATACACTGATAATGAGTGCAACAAAAGGGTTTATCACGAGAGGTTGACAAGTCAATGTAACAAGTCGATAAATACACACATATAGGCTATTTGGGTAATTTCCTAAGCGTTGCCTTCTTGAACTATCTATTCCTGCTAATCAATTAGGTCTCGAAATGATGTATAGGCCAAGTTCTAAAGTCTACAATACTACTGGCACACTCAATACTTTGGTAGATTTTTAAGTAATATAATGGAAACGAAATATTAGGCTTAAATCTCACCAAGTAATAATAAAGGGTAATGTGCATCCGCCAAAGATTAATTCTAGTTATTTAAGACTTGCAACTCATGCCAGAGTCAAGGAAAAAATTCAAAACGGGATGTGTTGCCACAATAATTCCATCAAGTTTGTGAAATCTTTAACATCTGGGCATTGAACTTTATGGGCCATTCCCATCATCCAAAGGTAACAAATACATCCTAGTAGCAGTTGATTACCTTTCCAAATGGGTTGAATCAAAAGCGCTCCCTACCAATGATGCTAGGGTTGTAGTCAGATTTTTGAAAGCTCTTTTTACCCGATTCGGAACCCCCCGAGCATTATCAGTGACCGAGGCACTCATTTTTGTAATGATCAATTTGCCTGGCAAAGAAGCCCATGACATCCTCATGGCTTGCCACGATGGTCCCACCGGTGGACATCACGGTGCTAACTACACAGCAAGAAAAGTCTTTGATTGCAGAGAATTCTGGACCAATCAATAGGAGAGAACCGTACCTCTTGGTCAGATAAGCTCGATGATGCTTTATGGGCTTTCCGCACCGCTTACAAAACACCCATTGGGTGTACTCCATATAAGCTGGTTTACGGAAAAGCCTGCCATCTGCCAATTGAGTTAGAACACAAGGCCTACTGGGCCTTAAAACATACAAACTTTGACCTGAAAACCGCTGGTGACCATAGGAAAGTTTAGCTGAATGAACTTAATGAGCTCCGTGATGAAGCTTATGAGAACTCTTTGATCTATAAAGAAAAGACAAAGAGGATTCACGACTCCAAGATCAAGAACCGCGTTTTCAACGGGCGATCGCCTCTCAGTAACTCTAGATTAAAAATTTTCTCAGGAAAGCTTAAAACCCGCTGGTCAGGACCATTCACTATCACACATGTTTTCCCGTACGGCACCGTCGAGCTATCTCAAAACTCCGGGCCAAACTTCAAAGTGAATGGTCATCGTGTTAAGCACTACTTTGGAGGGGACGTACCACAGTTGGTAGTCCCAGATCTCCAAACATTCCCTAATGTCCAATAATTTCAAAGGACGGGTCAAGCATAGCGATCCTCCCCCCCCCCCCTCCCTTAACAATCGCTTCGAGAGGCACCCCATGCTTACGTATATTGTGTAAAAAATGAATAAGTGTTTTCTTGTTGTAATGTGAGGTTTGCCTTTTCCATTACCCGTGTTTCGTGTTTGTATTGTTAATTGTCCAGGATATGCACATTGTGAAGAACACTCGTGCTGGTAATCTTATCAAGACTTCACATCCTCAGCTTCAATTGGGAATCCGATATCCTAATCTTATCAACTAACGTTTTATCTTTTGGCACACTTCATAAATGGCCTTAGATTCGCGTAAGAGCCCCTTTGAAACATCGAGGGCGATGTTTAGTTCTAGTTTGGGGGGGTATCTTCGATTTGATTGTTGCTGCAGCGTGTTTAATCACATCCCGTTTCTACCACCAAATTTTTGCAAAAATACCAAAAAAATGAAAAAAAAATTAAGAATTTTCAAAAATAAAATAAATGTTTTGTCACAGTTTCGACTTTCCTAATGGGTAGAATGAGAATAATTTTTGACTCGATCGGAGCGTGTTGACCCTAGCTAGTATCCTCAATTGAAGCTAAGCTTTCACGAATGAAGAACAATAATTGATAGAGTTGAAATAAGTTAATGTGTTAAGCAAGATCGTCTCAAAACTTTATGAATAACTTGTGTTCTTTTTCTCACCATAAGCTTCTAATCCACCTAATCACACTTGCTTTCAACAAAGTCAATCGATGTTTTATCCTAAAAGCTTCAAATTTGTAACTTGATTCTTTAAAAGTCAGTTTTGAAAGATAAAATGCCAAATGAAGCAATGAATGAAGTATGAATGCAAAAATGCAATGAAAAATATGTAATTATGCCAATGAAGCATACATATATCATATGGAGCTATAAAAGAAGTTTCGTGATATCCCACTCCGCTAACCACGATGGTGGGGTTCAAACCTAAAGACTTCTTTACTTTATGAATTTGGGTGTGTTGTGAAATCTCACTTGAAGAAAGGTCCAAGTGAGGGTTTCAAAACTAAGACACACCGATTCGTAACAATTAGGAAGAAGGTATTGATAGTGATTTCCCAATACGCTAGCAACTGGTAGGGTTTTCAACTAAGAACACCGGTCGTTGTTGTGATATCCACTAAGGATCGAGCCTAGGTAGGTGTTCAAACTAAGCAACACATTCCTAGCTTTAAGAACTTATGAAAATGATAAATATGTTGCAAAAAGTTCTATGGTTTAAAATCAAGTTACAAGTTCCTAATAAGTTGTTGCTTTGAGTCGTGATTCATCTCGAATTACGACTATGAAAATAAGTTGATCTATGGTTGAAACGAGCACACACATTCAAATCATATATCCATGTTGGGAGTAAAAAGTTCACAAGTCATAAGATAGAAGGGCTTAACATCTAAACTTATATCAACAATGATCTTGTTTAATTGCTTGGTTTAGATCTAGTGAAAATTCGGGGACGATGAATTTATCCGTCAGGACGTCCGTAGATTATTCTATGGGCGCTTCTCATTCTATGATCCCAATGTTGATAAAATAAAGGAAGTCAAACAGGTAGTTAAGAAAAGAAAAAGAAAGAAAAATCCAAAAGAATTTTAGGGATAGTTAGTGTACATATAAAAAAATTGGTGAAAACGGGACTCGTCGAAGCTATTGATTCTTTAGTTCCCCTTGACGAACACTTTGCTACTTTTCGAGGTAATTAGTCGAGGGGGGCCTAGATTCTTAGTTTTCATTGAGTATTTACTTCATAACATTGCGTGAGGACACGGCAATACCTTAGTATGGGGGATTTTGATATGTGTTTAAATACACATACCATTTTCTATATTAAGCGGACCTAAATGACTAAAAACATACCAAAAATACATTGTATTTGTATGTTTGCATTTGTATTGTGCAGGAAATGGATATTCAAGAAAAAGAGCAAAAAGAAAACCAAAGACAAACAAATCCAAGCACGGAGTGGAAAGGGCAAAAGCAAAAGTCATCAAAATGAAGAAAATACAACTTGAGGGGCTAAAACTGCCAAAACCTCAAGTTGTATTGCAAAAGAGAAAGACAAGGGTTAAAATTGCAAAGAAGGTAGAGATTACATTTAAGTTATACAACTTGAGGGGACCAATCTGCCTACTCCCCCAAAAAAAGTCTTCTTTCCCGCCCCAAAACCCCAGTTACAACTGGTATGTCGCCCATACTTTCTTCCCTGCAAAACCACTTCTCTCCCTAGCCAAAATCATTTCATCCACCCTACTATTTCCCCCCAGCTGTATAAAAGTCCATGTTGGCAATCCCTCACCTTTCTAAAAGCATTTTCGATGGCTGAGATTGTCTCCAAAGAAGCTAAAAAAGAAATTGAAGGCTGAGATTTGCTTTAGGCTCTCCTCACACAACAAGCACACTTGTTTTTATCTCTACAAAGAAGCACAAGTCCAAGAGATGAAGACTTCGGCTATAAATAAGAGCCTTTTGTAAGCCTTTGAAGCATCATGTTAGTTTTAACTAGTTAGTTTTTTAGTTTTTAATATCATTTACAGCTTTTTACTTTCAACCATTACAGCTTTTTTACTTCCAGCTTTGTAACACCTTATAGATTATGCGCTAGTTTGAAGTTTTAAGTAAATTATAATTACCAGTGTTTAAAGTTCTCTTTATCATATTGCGTGTGTTCAAAAAGGTTCTCACCTATCAAGCTTATCATAAGTTGTTTTCATTAAGTTAAAATTTAAAAAGTTAAGTTAGTTAGGATGAAAATCATAAAATATCACTCTACAAATATACCAAGCTATATGTTATGGGTGATAAGACAGTTCTGGATGGGCGTATGGACATCTCACTAGCTTGTTTGATACAAAGACTAGAGTTGTAGACTTTTGTCACGACCTGTTTTGAGCAATGGTGGTTTGGTAGTTGGTGTGGTTACGTGGTATAAGTTTTCTTTTTCCTTATTGTTCCGTATTTTTCTTGCTTGACCTGTTTTAGTGCTTATTTTTGCTCTATTTGCTAGTTGTAAAAAGTGTTTGGATTTCTTTTCTTACTTAGTATTGTTAGGGTACTTGTTTTTATAACTGTACGTTAATTTGTTAATACTGTTGTTGGACTTTTGGTATTGCAGTACTAACTTAAAGCTACCCGTACTAACTCCAAGTTAGTACTGTCTAGTTTCTTTTATTGGATTTCAAAGGTCTAAGCTGTACTAACTCCAAGTTGAGTATGTCAGTTTAAAAACTGTTAGTTCTGGTGATTAATTATTGCTTATCAGATTCTTATTTCAGGATACTTGTTCATATTATTTCCTTAGCCTTTGGAGTAAAATTAAACCACCTTTTCCTTTTCTGTTTGATTATTTAAGTTTATTTTCCTTTTTAAAGTATTTTCAATAATGTATCAGTTTGTAGCTTTTTAGCTTATTTGTCATTTTAGTTCATTCTAGTTGCTTATTCTTATTACTAAGTGTTTTTTAAGGTTAGTTAAACTTCTGTTTTAGCTTGTTGGCTTATTTATTAATTCTTTGAGTCTTGTTAGCCTAGCAGTACTAACCTTAAGCTATAAACAGTCTAACTTTAGACTAGCGTAGTCTAACTCCAAGTTAAGTTCTGGTAGTTATAACTGTTTAGTAACTGTTGTTTGTACTATGAGTGTTAATCTTGTTTAATGTAGCTTAATTGCTTTTTGTATTTGCTTTATTTTAGAGTTGTTTAAGCTTATTGATTTTGTCTTAAGTTTTATTTTAAGCTTATTTTGCTTGTAGTATAAAAGTTTTAAGTGTTTTTGTCTTTTCCTAGTTTTGCATTCTTGGTCCAGATTTTACTCTCTTCTGACTATTTTTATATGCTTTTGCTTAGTTTTTATCAGTTTTTAGTGCCTTAATCTTTACTGTGACATTCAAACACATATCATCAATGTCTTGCGATTTTCAATTTCTGCATCGTTGGCGACATAACGACCCGGTCGGGGGGAACACTCTATACTGCTTACGGTTTTCTTGCTCTTGGGATTCTGATTCTTTGTTGTGTATTTATGATTTAAATTTACTTATTGCATACATAAAAGAGGGGTTTGGTATGCAGAGAGGTCAAATTTTTGGCGCCGCTGTGGGGAGGCTATGTTGAAACGAATTTCGTTAATTTGCAATTGTGTTTACAATACTAGTGAATATTTTCTTTATTTGAAACATTTAAATGTACCAAAAATTTTTTTCTGTTTCTTTTTTTAGTATAATTATCATACCAAAAAAAGAGAAAAAAAAAAACCTAAAATATAAAAACATTGTCCATAAAAAGAATATCAAAATTCACTAATTTTGGTTTATAAAAATTACCAAAAATTAATATTCTCAATTGTGGGTATTATCTTAATAACTTCGGTGAAATTATGGTGTTCCCAAAAACTAGATACATAAAGATTTAAAACTTACCTTTTGTGTCTCTTTACGATATTACGGCCCTCACCTTGAAACGTCTATAAAACAAGCTACAAAGTGGGTATAAGGAGGGTGTTTTTTTGTTCCTAGGAACTACGACCAGAAAGGAGAAATAAGCTTCGCGCTATTCCCTACTCCTCCGCTCACCGGTGGGGGTTCTTTTTGAGAGCTACCGTTGAATGTAGTAAGTAGATTTATTTGGTTAAAGTTGTACTTCATTGATTGTCCGTTAAAAATAGATTGTGAATAAACTCTAAAAAACCAATAATACTCTTCTTGTTTCTATCTTAGTGCATGCGCATCGTTTAAAGCTCGTCGGTAACAACAACAACAACAAGTTCCACCGAATTCTTGTTGAAAAATCCTAAAAGATACGCATGGTGTGATAATCGAAAACAAACTATGGCTGAATTGCCTCCCATGCTCCCACCGAGGGTACGAGGACGCAATTGTTGTTATGAATTGAAGCAGCTAATTTTGGTTCAAGATTGGGTTGCTAACTATTGTCAAGATCAAGCAATTCTTTGGACATGACAAAGTGGAACACATGCCCACAATAGATATACCGTTACTTCAACAAACTAACTTGTCTTCTTTGAGATTTCGAATGTTGTCAGGACCACATCAATTAAAGTTGAGGCTTTTTCCTTTCTCTATCGATACGGGGGACAGCACCGGATATCGGGCTTGAGAAAGAATTCCCCTGCGACAATTCAAACATGGGATGATATCTGGTGTAAAACTTATAATCAATTTTTCCACCTTCTAAAACGACACTATCTTCGGAACGAAATTACCAATTTTAAACAAAGATTTTGATGTGTCGTTTAGTGAGGCTTGGGATCGATTCTAAAGATTTCTCCAAGGCATGTCAACATCATGGATTCTCGGGAGCTACCACCACTTGATACATTTTTCATCGCCTTTTATAATGTTTAATAATCAAGACTCTTTGAACCTCCGCCGCAGGGTGGTAACTATTTTGGGACAAAAGGGCCGGTTGATTGCTCAGAGGCATCATTTCGAAAGCAATAAGTCCAAAGTTCGTAAATACATAAGCAAAGCATTTGTTGCTAAGTGATGACGAACGACTTTCCACCTCGGGTTGATCTCACCAATTTTGCTGAGATTGATTGTTATGGTTAGTGCTCTACTTCTCGACAAGCAAACATCTCTCAGTTTTCAAGCTCAAGTCCCGTAAAGCAGGTTGAGCCAAAAGTTGTGTTTACATGCAGGTGTTGCAACCACTCTATATCGTATATTGTCCGAACTACCGATGAGCATCAATTACGGAGATAAATCCCATAGGAATAATCTCGCATGCGCCGCTAGCAAATTGGATACCATACGAATCTCGAGTTCACCGTCAGCACCAACCGAAGGCAAACCAATTCAGACCACACGGGTTTTCCTCACATGCAACACAACAACCAAGCAACAATCAAGAATCGTTGGAACCAAAACTTAAAAACATGGAAAATGGCTTCAACCCAGGGTCAAATTCAATGACCACAGGTTCAACAACAAGACAAACTGTATTCAACCCCGTTAATCAACACACCAGCTTAACATTGCGCTGCATCATCTAAGCTCAGGGTGCTATCAAAACTGATTTTGGAAGAAGCTATGTAAAGGCTTATGAATGCGGTTATGCAAAACATGGCAAAACCCAAATGTCCAATCATAACGATTGCTCACCAAAATCGTAAATTCCAGCCCTATGCTTCGATTATCAAGTACGGGTTCTTTCTACGCAACACCGTTGCTAACACGAAGGACGTGATTGAAAGCAATTACCACCAGAGCGGTGTTTTCATATGTGGACCTCTAATTCCACCTCGGTGGATGGATGTTGAAAACCGATGGTGTAACAATGGACACGTGCTTTACTACGGAAATGTACCAAAGAGTCCAACTCCAAAAACAGTCCATAGTTGATGAACCGTTGTCATGCCTAGTGCACAATTAGGAACTTTACCATATTCAAAAACCCATTAGGGTAAACAAGGAAAAATCCGCGGAATGGACGTCCTTTTAGCTTTGAATTTATGGAAATTTTTCGGAATCTCCATTTCGGAGCTGAGCTTCGAGCTATTGCTCTCTGCACATGCCTAAGAGTTTGCTCGAATGTTCAGAAAGCTTTTGAACAACGATAGCACAAAGTCTTGGAATTAACAAAAACAACGGTTAATGAAAAATTGTCGGCAGCATCATAAAGAACATTTACCGAAAAATTAGGAGCACGGGTTAGATTTTGTTACGATGTGATTTTCCAGAGTTGGAATGAATGCTATAGCCGGCGATCTCAGGGTGTTGCATGCTCAATCTAATGCCACTCTCCGTTTTGAAAAACTCTTAATCGCCAAGGACTGACCAAATAGTGTGGTACTGTGTTAGCCGGTTCCGATCATATCTCCACTCCCACCAGGCATAGACGAGATTGTTTTTGTGAGTTGGGAACTTCTAATTTCAGCGATTTTTTGTAGGGTAGTTGCGACTATAATGCCTCACTAGATTTTAGAGTCCGGTTGATTGTAGGTAAGACCATTCTTTAAAGAAGCAAGAGCTTGATGTGATTTACACGGTTGAAGGAAATGACCTAAGACATGATGACAATCCGTGAATTTTCAAAGTAGGAGATACGGAAAAATTCTCCTACAATGCATGGAATCAGGTTAACAAGGTTGACTTTATTGATTTGCTTGTGAGGATATTCTCAAGAGATTTTAGGTTTCTGGTAAGTATTAGGCAATGGAAATCCACTCCCTTACTTTGAGCGGATGTTGATACCACTTCTCTACCTCACTCCATTCGAGGGTTGTGATATCATTCTTGAAGTAATCGAGGTGTGAACTTTTTGATACTTCATATAAAAATCAGGAATTGATGATGCCGAATGTGATACGAGAAGGACATTTATTCTTCTTGTAGCTTACTAAATAGTGAGCCTTATCACCACTTCCCAACATGCAAATTATTTTCCTGAGATTAGAAATAACTTAAGGGAATTGTGAAGCCATATACCAATGGATACAATCAATTGATGAAACCTTCCGAGGGTCGAAGTAACGGATCTTAAATTCCCCACCTCCGATATGCATTTTTGGAGGGTGACAACAAGTTACGTCATAATTGCTATAGATTTGAGTGTCTGGGAAGGAAAGCCGCTCTCATAAAGGTGTTTGCATGTCCACCAAGGAGCCATCGTTGGAAAACTTCCGAATATCAAGGGTATCCAACCCGGAATTTTTGTATCACAATTTATAATGGAAGAGGTCTACACAAAGCAGCGGTTGAGCAACATCGAGACGGGGTAATCACCAAAAAATCACGATGTCATCAAAAATGAAGTTGAAAAAACTTCCCTTGACGCTGGATTAATTTACCCTTCTCGGATAGTACCTGGAGTAAGCCGGGTACACTGTTGTACCAAAGAAAGGGGGTTTTACATTAGTTGAATAATGAGCAAATGGAGATTGATTCCCAACTCGATTGGTTACGAGATGGGCGGGTATGCATTGACTACCGAAAATTGAAAGAAGCACCCGGGAAAAAAAGACACTTTCCACTACCATTCATGGACCCAAAATACTCGAGAGGCTTGCGGGAGGAAACGAATATATATTGTTTCTCGCATGGTTTCTGGGTTATTTCAAAATACCCATCTGACCCAAAATGATCAGGAAAAGACAAACTTTTACTTGGCCATAGGAAAACTTTTGCATAACCAGGGCTTAACTGCCCCTTTGGCCTCGCAATTGCACCAGGCACATTCCAGAGATGTATGATGGCTTATCTCCACGACAATGATCAAAAAACGATGGAAGTATTTTGATGGACTTTTTGGTTTTTGGTAGAGTTCTTGCTCTACATGCTAACCCGTTTGGAGAAAGATGATTAGTGTGTGAAAGGACACAATTTAGATATAAATTGGGGAAAAAAAATAAAGCTTTTAATGGTTAAGGAAGGGCATTGTTCTTGGACCATAATAATATCCTAGTTGGAATTAGGAATTGAGGTTCGATCGAGCTAAGATTGTCGTAATCGCAAAGCTCCTCACCCGACTATGTAAAAGGGATCCGTAGTTTAGAGTTTTCTTGGGCATGAGGGGTATTTTTTTTATTGGAAGATTCATCCAGAATTTCTCAAAAATAGCCCGTCCCATGAACCACATTTGCTCGTAAAATAGACTCAGTTTTATTTCTACCAAAGGAGGGTATTTGAAGCATTTTTCTCTTAAAAAGATCTAACTGAGGGCTCCACATCTATTTGCACCAGAATGGAATGTTCACATTTGAACTTATGTGCGATGCAAGCGATTTCGCCTTAGAGCAGTATTCGAAGTCAACGTCTATGAGAACATTTCAGGCTATTCCATTATGCAAGTAAAACTATGAATGAGTGCGGTATCACGTTACACCACGACAGAGAAGAAAGAATGCTTAGCCGTGGTAATACGCATTCGGAAAAATTCCGATCTTACCTCGTTGTATGAACAATATGCACTGTGTATTTCGATCATTCCGCCCTCAATTATCTCTTCGAATATGATAGAGTGCAAGGAGAGATAGCTTCGATGGGTTCTGCTCCTTCAAGAGTTTTCGACTTTGTTATAGTTGACAATAAGGAGCTGGAGAAGAACCTAGCAGCTGATCATCTATACACGATTTGAGACATCCTCACGAGAATGAGCCTTGATCCAAAAGGAGATAAATGAAAAGTTTCCTCTTGGAAACTCTTAGTTCGATCTGATGTCTTGATGCAGTACCCCCATGGTTTGCTGACATCGCAATAATACCATGCGGGATAATTTCGTGATCAAAGGGATGTCAACCCTAGCAGAAAAGAAATATTCTTCAAAGACGTGAAGCATTTATTTCTGGGAAGATCCCTTTCCGTTTAAAATCTGTTCGGATCAAGTTATTTCGACGATGTAATTTTGGCAAATAAAGAGCCCATGACATCCTCATGGCTTGCACGTTGGTCCACCGTTTGTGGAAATCACGGTGCTATCAACAAGCAAGAAAAAGTCTAGATTCCGGGATTTTTTGGCCCACAATTACAAAGATGCCCATGAGTTGGTTAAAAAACTGCACTCATGCCAGGTCAAGGGAAAAATTTCACAACGTGATTTGAGATGCCACAAAATTACATCCAAGTTTGTGATGAAATCTTGACGTTTGGGGCTATTGATTTTATTGGGGCCATTCCCATCTTCCAAAGGCAAAAAATACTTCTCGTGGCACGTTGATTATTTATCAAAATGGGTTGAAGCAAAAACGTCCCAACAATGACGCACCCGTGTTGTTATGTAATATTTTGAAAGCTCTCTTCGCCCGAATTCGGTGCCCTCGTGAATTAATAAGTTGATCGCGGGGAACCCATTTTTTGCAAATGACCAATTTGCACAAAGGTCATGCTTAAATACGGAGTATCATCAGGTCTCTCCAAGGCGTATCATCCACAAACAGGTGGGACAAGAATGAGGTATCAAATCGTGGTTTTGAAACGAATTCTGGATAGAAGTCTTCCGTAGGGAGGCGAGAAATCGGTAAAACAAGTTGGTCTGATAAGCTAGATGACTGCTTTATGTGGGCTTTCCAGCAACGTTTACAAGAAAACACACATTGGGTTGCTTACTCCATTTAGTGGTTTACGGGTGATAAAAGCCTATCTTCTGCCAATTGTTGTTAGATAACCACTAAGGACATCTGGCCTTAAAATACCATACGATCTTTGACCTGAATAAATCCGCTGGTGAGTGATTAGGATAAGTTAAATAAAATGAACTTAATGAGCTCGTTTGTGATGAAAGCTTTTGGTACTTCTTTGTCTAATTAATGGAAAAAGACAATGGGATTACGGACTCCAAAATCAATGACCGCGTTTATTCATAGTCGGTGATCGAAGTCCTACTTCTTTATCTCTAGATTAAAGATTTTTCTAAGGATAAGCTTAAAAAACCGCTGGTCTGGACCATTCACTATCTCTCAAGTTTTACGTACCCAGGCACCGTTCGAGTTATCCCAAAAACTCTGGGCAAACTTCAAAGTGAATTGGTCATCGTACTATTAAGCACTACATTTGGATGGGGAACGTTCCGCAATTGGTGGTCCGGATCTCAAAACATTCCTAATGTCCAATTAAATTCAGGTGAGGGTAAAGCATAGCGAACCTTTAAAACAATGCGCTTGTGGGAGGCACCACCTGCTATATGTAGTATTGTGTAAAAATATAAATATGTGTTTTCTTGTTGTGTGGAGGCTTGCCTCTTCCATTACCTTTGTTTCGTGTTTGTGTTGTTAATTGTCCAGGATTGCCCGGATTGTGAAGAACTCTCGTGTGCTTGTATCTCTTTCTCAATCGAGTTTTACATAATCAGCTTCATTTTGGGAATCCAGTATCCAAATTAATTCGACTAACGTTTTATTCTTTTGGCACACTGCATTAAAAGGGCTAGAAATTAAGTAGGAGCCCCGTTGAAACATCGAGGAGATGTTTGTGCTAGTATGGCGGGGATCTTCGATTTGATTTTTGCCTGCAAGCCGTTGTTATCGCGTAAGCCCGTTTTTTTACCTACCAACATTTTTGCAAAAATTCCTAAAACAATGAAAGAAAAAAAATTAAGAATTTCAAAAATTAAAATAAGTGTTTTTGTCACAGTTTTTTCGAACTTTCCTAATGGGTAGAAGGGTCTTTAATTTTTGAACTCGTTATTCGGGACCGTAAATTGAGCACAAGTAGTTCATTAATTGTAAAGCTAAGCTTTACGAGATGATAGAACAAGAAGTGATAGAGTTTAAATTATTAAAGTTGATGTGCTAAGTAGATTCTTTAAAGCTTATATGGAGTAATTGTGCGCATTTTTTCATTAGCTTTTTAATCCGCCTATCATACGTACTCATTCAATTCAACTATGGCAATCGATGTTTTTTGAAAAAGCTTCAAATTTTGTAACTTTGATTCTTTAAACGAGTTTTCCTCTGTCCTTTGTAAATGGTACTGTTATAAAATGCCCAAAGAAGCATGTATGTATTTATAGAATGCCTTAAATGCATGTTGAATTTCTTAAAATTATGCCAATGAAGATACATTTGGAGTCTGGCTTATGGAGCATGTAAAAGATGTGGTCGTGTTTCATCACTACTTCGATATCCACGAGGTGGGGGTTCAAACTAAGACATCTTTACTTCTAAGGATTTGGTGTGTTGTGATATCTCACTTAGAAGAAAGGTCTAGGTGAGGGTTCAAACTAAGACACCTATCCTTAGCCATATTAGGAAGAAGGTGTTGATGTGATTTCCCACTACGCTAGCAACGGGGTGGGTTTTCAAACTAAGAACACCGGTCGTTGGTTGTGATATCCTACTAGGGAGCGAGGCCCCCTAGTGTAGGTGTTCAACTAAGAAAAGCATTACTAGCTTTAAGAACTTATTGTTATGAAGATGTTGCAAGAGTTCTACAGTTAAAATTTTCGCTCTTTTAAAATCAAGTTATCAAGTCCTAATAAGTTGTTGCTTTGAGTCGTGATCATCTCGAATTACGAATTGATGAGATAAGTTGGATCTATGGTTCGAGGTCGAATGAGTACACACTATTTAAATCTTAAATCCGTCGGGAGTTGAAAGTCCAATGTCATAAGTATGAGTGCTTAACATTTAGACTTGTATTGGCAAATGATCTTGTTTAAATTGCTTGGTTTGGATCTAGTAAAAAATCGGGGACGATGATTTATCGTCAGGCCGTCCATAGATTATTATTTCACTGACGTTCTATTATATGATCCTAGTGTGTTTATAAAAATAAAGAAGTCAAACAGTAGTTAAGAAAAGACAATAGAAAAATCCAAAAATTTAGGAATGTAGTGTTTAATTTAAAAATTGGTGAATGGCGGGGGACTTGACGAAGATATTGTTTCTTTTGTTTTCTTAACAAACACTTGCTTCTTTTGTTAAGTACTGATCAGTTAGTTAGTACCGTTAGTAGAAAATAGTTAGTACCGTTTAAGAGATATGTATGAGATATCTTAGGAAAAGATAAGTATACGTTTTGTAAGCCTGTTAGGGTTTATACTTAGTCTATAAAATGATCCCTCTTGGCATAGTTAGGAAGACGACCTAAAGATATCTCATAGCAAAAATCATATCTTATTAGTTAGTAATCTGTAATCATTCAAAGCAGATTAATAGAAGTTATTATTCATTATTTTTCTTAGTGCTTGTGTTAAGATTCCGCATTAACTCATAGTATTCATAATCAGTATTTCTACATAGTCAATTGTATTTATACATCTTGGCTATCATCCTTAATAGGCTGCAGAGATCTATTCAGTAAGGGACTCACATATTTATTGAAGAAGATAATTATGTTGACTAAGGGTTACGGCGTAACATTTTAATGTAATTGCGTCGTAACATATTTTAATACTAATTGAAGAAATGCCGCATCAGAAGGTTTACGGCGTAATGTGGTCGATGTCGTTACGCCGTAACGATGACTCATCACAGGGACTAAAGCTGCGCAAAAGTGACGAAGTTTCATTAATTAATTAAGATTTGTCGTAAAGTGGAAGGACTAAACTCGCGCTAGTGCCAAACTTTGACATCACTATATATATCAATGATATCATTCATTCAGAATGATCATTCGTGTACTGGTGGTACAGCCAGCCAACAAAGAAAAATGGAAAAAGGTATTTGACGTTTGGTATAGGGCAAACCCTTAGGGGTTTGCCATGGCGTTTGACTAGGGGATCGAGAGCATTAATTTAGCACAGTTTGTAATCATACTTCAATTTATTTTGGTCAAATATAATCACCCATATTATTTTGATTAAGCAGATCATGCGGTTTAATTTATTGTTGCTATGTTATTAATTGTGTTTTATTATTTGTTCTTGGCATTTAATTATTTTAATTATCTTTTGATTTATTAAGTTATGATCTTGTTGTTTTATCGCTATCTTTATTATTTTATGTAGTGCATTTAAGTGGTCCTTGTGCCCTGAGTAGGTATTGAGTTGAGGTTGAGTGTAGTCAAGGATCTATATGATCCCAAAGACCTTGGCACGCATGATTGACTGCAAGTTGACCAATATCTGTAGTTGTTCATCCTAGATTAACTAGGCGATCCTTTAACATTAATACCTGGTTCCGTGTGCAAGCTAATTAGGAGACCATCTATTTAGGATTAAGTGTATCTCATAAAATAAGTGGCTGTAAGATTGCGATAAGACATTGCATTGGAGATTATAGTAATTAATTGCGTTCTTCCTTTCTAGTTGTCCACCACTATACCAATTCTCTTTTTGACAACAAGGCTTGGCACCAAAATAACTCTACATTAATCTCAAAAACTCAAACATGCTTTCTTTACTGCTTTCTTAGGTAGATTAATAAACAAGTTAGACAATTAGAGACACAAACCGTTCTTTGGGTCGACACCCGTACTTACCAATCACTACACTATACATGATAGGGTACACTGCTCTTTAGTGCGTAGGAATAGTTAAGGTAGTTAGGGTTTTATAAATGTAAAACCTGACATAGTTTTTATTAAAAGAAATTACGTATCAAATATGGCATTCACGTGCTCAGTTTAAGCTTGAGGAGGAGGTGGTGGTTCAGTCCTATCAGTTTGTTCTAAAGAGATGTTTTGAGACTTCTCCCACTCATCTATTTTTCTTTCCAAGTTTTTATATATAGTTTGGCAATTCTTTTGGTTTTGCTTCATTTTTATAATTATATCGTTAACACTGTTCTTGAAAAACATATTTGTAACTCTTTGACCATCTAAGAATTTAGTGATTGATTTTTTGAGATCAGTTTTAGATCGATCGTCTTTGTCAAAAAGTTTATCATGAACAGATTTTATACTACGGTATAACTTTTGAAATCTGCAAGATCATTTTTCACATCATTGTTTAATTGTGAGAGAGTTCTCAGAATCATTATTCGATTTAGGATCATAATGGGATTGGTGAGAATACGAATCATGAGAATTTCAGTTTTGATAACCTTCAAATTGAATGTAATTTACTTCATGTCGTTCACACATCGGCGTGTCATCGTTCATATAGTTTTTTGAAGTGTGGTTATCTCTAAGGTCATAATATTTGTTACGCATCTCTCGTATTTCTTCTTTTAAGCTTGTAAATTGAGAATCTATTTTTATAGTTAGAGCTTCCAATTTTTCCATTAAGCGAGAATTATCTTTATTACTAATACATCCATTGGTGAAAGCAACAGATTCTTGATGATGTTCGTTTTTAGATTTAGTGGACCAATCAAGTTTGAAAAGGACTTTGTCCTCAAGATATTATAAAGCTTGATTCGGAGTTTTGTAGGGGAAGATTCCTTCGGTTGTCCCGTCTAAGATTTCTTGAGTGGGTTCGTCTAGACCGTGATAAAATATTTGAATAATAGCTCATTTGGTCAAACAGTGCCCATGGCATTTTCAAAGCATGTTCTTCAGTCGTAACCAAAGGTCGGTTAGACTTTCACATACGTTTTGAGAGAAATTTCTGATTTTAAGTAAAAGACGGTTAAATAACGAAGGAGGAAAGAATCTGCTTATAAAAGCATTTCTCATTTGATCCCACGATATTATAGACTCTTCATTAAGTTCATTAAACCATGTTTTAGCTTCATCGCATAAGGAAAAGGGAAATATCAAAAGCTTGACAGCTTCACTTTGAGTTTCACCATATTTGAACATGTTTCAGATTGCGAGAAATTCACGAATGTAGTCATGCGGATCGACTTACAAATAACCATCGAATTTATTTTCCAAAATCATTTTCAAGTGGGTATTATTGATAACAAAGTTGTCATCAACAACGTGTCAAACAATCGCAGAATTAGGAGTTGGTGCTACAGTCTTAGCACTTTCCCACATGGGTTGATCTTCAGGATCGAGAATCTTTTGTTTGGTTTCGACATCCTTTTCTGGTATATTTATGACGACAAATTCATTAACGGTATAATGTTGAGTTGAAGATTTGAATGATTCGGTCTCAATGAATTCTTTTCGGAAAGTTTTAATCTTACAAGTTTTTGTTTTTAAAATTTATTTAATTTATATATTAGATTTACGAGTTGTTTTCCCCGAGATTGTAGGTTTATACATACGTTAAGCATTTTACAAAAAAACATTTTCATATTATATAATTTTTTATATTTTTATATTTTAGATATATTTTAGTTTTTTTTGTATATATAGTGTTGGAGTATGCTCGTGTCATAATAACTAATTATATGGCTAGACACATGTGAGCCTATGAGGTCACACACATATACAATGAGGTACCATTTTATATATCGTGTTTATTGTATTTACGGTATATAAATAACCCACGTAACTCGGGTTCACTATTGGGCTTCTAATAACTAAGTACAGTACTTAATATATTGGGCTTAAAAATCAAATGGGAGGCCCATTTGAGCCCATATATGGGGCCGGCCATAAGGAGGACTAGGGGGATTAGATTAAATATTTAATAAATAAATATTAGATATCTTCTCATTTATTTGATAACAAAATATACCATAAATCTCTCCCTCTTTTCTCTCTACATTACACGGCATACAAACACACACAAGATGTGTATTTTTGTTTTTCTTGATCCAACTTTTGAATCTTATTTATTCAAAGGCATTTTACAAGGCTACGGGGTTAAGACTAGCATCAATTGGTATACAAGGAAGTGTAGTGTGGATACATCATAGAGGTGATCTTCATTTATCACTTGGTTTCATTAAGGTGTTTCGTGTTATGGTGAAGGTCATCGTTTGATTCTACCGATTACGCTACAAAGGTATTAATCTTGTTGTTTTAATTATGATTGATCATATGAATCTATGGATCCGTTAATAGGTGCATATTCCGCTGCGTTTATATTTGTTTATATGATATTCATTTAGTTCAGCTCCTATAGTGGTATCACGAGCCATCATATGATGTCATATGATCATCTTGTATGCGTAAAAATGGCTAAAAACGCGTATTTTTGATGGAATCAAAAGGATAATTTTAAAACAGCCCCTAGGGCCTATTTTTTGAAATTAATTCGACTCATATAGGGTCTTATGATCTATGATTTTTTTTATCCCATATCCATTTGTTATGCATACTTTAATTGGTTTTGTTATCGGGTACGTGTAAAAGGGCCTAAATCGCGTGTTTTGGAACGATTCTTGAATCGGTTTTAAATCAGCCCTTTGGGCATTATTTTCTGAGTTAATATGGTTGTTATAAGGTCTTTAATATAGTACTAAATGATCCTTAAGCCATTGGTTATACGTACAAATCGGGGTTTTAATTCTAGTTAATTTATTTCTTCGATTCGTTGGCTAACAAATTATTTATTGTTAATCATTTTGTTTCCATGACAAATACATGCATGTTTGGCCATGGACTTAGCCAAAACCTTGTTAATACATGATATTATGGTATTTGTATGTTGTGTATGCAGAGCCGATGAAAACCATGACCACTTGTGACTTGTTTCGCTTGATATTGCATTTAATTTCAGTTTTGGGGGTTTCCATTGTTTTGGCTCTTGTATTTTTTTTAATTGTCATTATAAGCAATGTTTGGAATTTTACAGTAGTTAGATGATTGGATAGATGTATTCAATTATTAAATTTATGTAACTGTTGTTTGGATTCGAATGGCGCAAGAGTTAAAGGCATAAAGTCAAATTCGGAGCTGCTGGAGTAACCTCCACTAAAAGTGAGTATCCCGGAGTTCTATAAGGAGTTAGAAGCTGAAATATTTGGAGCAGGAGCACAACTCATGGGGCTACAATTTCTTCAACTGGAGCTCAGATTGGGGAAGAATCCGTCTAGGATTTTCAGGCCCGTCAAGTCACCTAAAATTTTATAGCAGTTTTAGACATCACATTCATTAAGGGTTTCACTTGCTCATGATGGTTCTCGAAGCACGTGAGAGCCCTCCTTGTAGTTGTGTGGTTAACCCTTAGTTGACTTCTTGGTTCTTGTGATGGCTCACGAGACCAAGCATAGGTTTTTCATTGGTTGAGGCTTTGCATACTTGTGGTTGTGTTTGTTTGTTTGCTTTTATATATGTTTGGAATGTATATAACTTGCAAATGTTTTTATAAAACTAAAAATAAAACACAAACCAATTTTAGAAACTGAATCTTTGTTTTAGTTTAAAGTTTAAATATGATTTGAAACTAAACACTTGTTTTCATATAAATAACACTAAATAAATCATATGATTGTTATTTAATTTATGTATTGTTCAAACTAATATTTATTCCACCTAGGTTATATATTAGTCATGAAAATTAACAACTTGACACACATAAATGGTATTAAACAAGTATTAGACTTAAGTAAAAAATAGTTTTTTAACTTGTGCTACAAAGGATGAATCCATGCTTCCTCGTACACACTTTTGGATCATGTATTTATCAAAAATTAATACTCGTCAAATTTAAGTCATGCCGTCCAATTGGTTGAGAAAACTTGCATAACTAAACCTTACACAAGCTAAGGAATTTAAGATCCATTCAAGTGGGATCAACAAGTGGTATCAAAGCTTGTTTCTTTAAGAAACTCTGCTAAGAAGACATGGATCAAGACTCAGTACATATGGTGGCTGCATCAAAAGTGCCTATGCTCAAACCAGGTGAGTATGAGCTTTGGAGGATGAGGATGGAACAGTACATCCAGATGATTGATTATTCTCTATGGGAAGTCATATAGAATGGGAATGCACCTCCAGCAACAAAAGTTGTTGAAGGTGTTAAGACTACAATTGCTCCTTCAACTGCTTAAGAAAAGGCACAAAGGAGGTTAGAGTTGAAGGCAAGATATAACACCCCTATTTTGACATATATAGCAGCGGAAGCTAATTTGGGGTATTATTTCATAGTACAACAGTCATAATCATAGAAAACAACTCGTAAAGAGACGTTTTTGGAAAATTGAGTTATCATTCATTTATTCATCAGAGTTTTTACAAAAGAGATGTCCCAACATCTAGAAACATAAAGTTTGAATGATAACAATTTAGCCATCTTCAAGTCCGTGCCACTCCGTGCTATAAGTTGCTCAATTACCTGAGATAAACATGCTAAAAAGGTCAACACAATGGTTGAGTGAAATTCATAGGTTTATGATAAATAGTTTGAATACAAGTCATCATAACAGTGGGTTACGTTGTTATACACCCATAATAGTAATAATTGCAATGAGTACAATTATTATAGAAAACAGTATTATTGCCCTAAGCTCATGACACCGAGGCCTTGAGAAAATCAATAATCACAAGAAGTTGCCCCAACGGGTGCCTTTGCCAAACACCCGCATAGTGATTCAAATGAAGTGCGTTTGGTTACCCCATGAACGGGTACACCAACGGGGGAGTTCAGTCCCAAATAGATCTATTCACAACATTCGCTCTCACTCCGAAGAGTAATTAACGGTTCATGATAGTGGGGTCTTAATGGCAAAAGTAGGGACTTAGACAATAATATATCAGGATAGCATACAGTTGGAAAAATACTTGTATTCATGGTTTATAGCATGTATCCCCCTCGCGGGTTTATGAAACATTAGAAGATTTAAAAGCGAGGCTATGAACTCACCTTAACAGGGAAAATCTGATTGATGGCAAAAGTATATCAAGTGAAAGTAACGGCTTCGTCACGCAACCTGGGGTAATATGTCAAGTCTTAGTTTGATTGTTTATGTTTCAAAACTTTACAGAGTTTAACATACATATTTGATTTATTAATTTATGGAAATATTGTATCACTGTTCGGGCTATCATAATCCAGAGGCCATGTAGTATCGTTTGAGGAGTCAGGGCACTTTAAATCGTAAACCCAGCAAACTCGTCAAAACAAATACCCAAATGGAACCCTTCACATGAAATTCCCTAGTAACGTGATACGATAAGATTGTAAGTTTCTTCAAAAGCTAGTCGATGATAAGTTACGTTAAATATATAACGTAATTGATTTATAATGCGTTGATTTATGATTAATAACGATAAATGTATCGGGTTTTAATAAAATCGAGTTTTATAATATTAATATATATTTTTATAATTTATATAAAAATATTATATTTTATATTTTTAAGAATACAAAAATGGCAATATATACCCTTGGTTTATAAACTTTTACAAGTTTAGTCCTTTATATAATAAGTTTATAAATATTAAACCTTTAACTTTGAACTTGGAAAGATAGGTCTTCTAGTTATATTAGATTAGGATAGTACTTGACATTTTCAGCCCCTCTAGTTTTAAATTTCAGGGGAAAGTTGACGATATACTACCCTATGCATGCTCTTCTCACTTTGCAAATCAAGTCCAAAATTCATAATTGTTTGGATTTTTTGAAATCAAAAAAGAGTTTTCAGGTCAGGAGCTTATTAGTTAAGCTAAAATAAGATGTTCTAAAGTAACAAAAGTTTAGAAAAAGGATTTGTTAGCTAGAAAATCAAAACGGGTCATTTTTAGGGTTTTAACCAAAAACGCATGGGTTTGGGGATTCAAGGCTTTAACAAGAGTTCATATAGGATCTTAGGAGTCTTATGAATATTCTAAAATATATTATGAGTTTATTGAACAAGATTTTGAGCTTACTTGAGCTAAAATGTGTCAAAATTAGTTGTTTGAGTTCGTACGCCTAGAAACGACTTCAAGGGTTTCTTTTTCTTGATTCTTGGCTTCTATTCTGATCTTAGGGACCTTCTACTTCTTCCTTGGCTGGGCTAGAACTCTATTTATGTTTGTGATGAAGATTTGAGGTATGTTTGAAAGGGTTACATGGATTCGGCTTGTATAGGGTTCAAAAACTTGGTGGCCAAGGTTAGGGCTTGGAGTAAGGACCAAGGGTTTTAGGTAATGACTAGTAAAGGCTAGTATGATGAGTCTTGAGAGCTAGGAGGGTACCTATGAAAGTTAGAAAAAGGATTTGTTAGCTAGAAAATCAAAACGGGTCATTTTTAGGGTTTTAACCAAAAACGCATGGGTTTGAGGATTCAAGGCTTTAACAAGAGTTCACATAGGATCTTAGGAGTCTTATGAATATTCTAAAATAGATTATGAGCTTATTAAACAAGATTTTAAGCTTACTTGAGCTAAAATGGGTCAAAATGGGTTGTTTCAGTTTGTACGCCTAGATATGGATTCAAGACCTTCCTTCTCTTGATTCTTGGCTTATATTCTGATCTTAAGGACCTTCTACTTCTTCCTTGGCTTGGTTAGAACTTGTTTTGAGCTTGGTTGAGAGTTTAATGGATGAATTGAGAGTGTGTGTTTGGTTCGGCTTTATATAGGCAAGAAAGGACTTGGTGCCTAAGTTTTCTTGGTGTGGTGGCCAAGTTTACTTGATGTAGTGGCCAAGGAGCATCTAGGGATGACTAAGGAGCTTAGTAAAATAGTATAGTAAGGTGTTATGTGGTGGTAAAGGGTTTTGGTTTACATAGGGTGACATGTGAGACTTGGTGACCAAGGGAGGTGATAGAGGTACTTGTAAGGTGGTAGGGTGGTTGCTTGAGGTGTTAAGTAGGCTAGCAAGGTGGTGACAAGGAGTGGTGGTAGTGTGCTTGCTTGGTTTTTAGGTTAGAACTAGTTTTAGGAATTAGGGTTTCTAATTAGGTATAGGTTTAGTTTAGGGCTTTCATTTAGAGTTTAGGGTTAAGATTAGGGTTTTAGGATTATTTAGGGTTTAGGATTAGGGTAATTCCTGGTAACGGATATGATAGATTTTAAGTTTCTTCAAAAGCAGGCGATGATAAAATTACAATATTATTATATCAAGTAATTGTTCTCTATAATGCGTCGATTGTTGATTAATGCGATAAATGTTTCGGGTTTTATAAATTGTGGTTTTATAATATTAATATATATTTTTATAATTTATATAAAAATATTATATGTTATATTTATAAGTTTTCAAAAATGGCAATATATACCCTCGATTTTATAAACTTTTACAAGTTTAGTCCTTTATATATAAAGTATATATAATTTAAACCTTTAACTTTGAAACTTGGCAAGATAGGTCCTTATAGTTATAACTTTGGAATAATGAAAGAAACTTTCTAAAACATTTGTAAATCAAGTCCAAAAAGCCATGCAAGCTTATTTTAGGGTTCCAAATGATATTTGCAGGTTATAGCTTATTAGAATAAGCAAAAGTAAAATGTTTTAACGTAACAAAAGTTTAGAAAAAGGATTTGTTAGCTAGAAAATCAAAACGGGTCGTTTTTAGGGTTTTAGTCAAAAACCGCACAGGTTTGAGGATTCAAGGTTTTAACAAGAGTTCATATAAGATCTTAGGAGTCTTATGAATATTCTAAAACAGATTATGAGCTTATTTAACAAGATTATAAGGTTACTTGAGCTAAAATGGGTCAAAATGGGGTTTTTGGATTCGTACGCCTATTTATGGATTCAAGACCTTCCTTCTCTTGATTCTTGGCTTCTATTATGATCTTAGGGACTTCTCTTGATCCTCCTTGGTCTGATTTAGAACTCCATTTGAGTGGTGATGAATATTTGAGGTGTGATTGAAAGGGTTGCTTGGATTCGGCTTATATAGTGCTCAAAAC
>BQNB010040126.1:0-47608 GCA_026074375.1 Tanacetum coccineum
TTTATGACGCATACCGACGAAAACCGAGTATTAATAGCGTCTCATGGATAGGAATGTATATCACTCGTACAAAACCCTCAGAACTCCACCCCAAAAAGTGTGAGGTTCGCCTTTAGATTTATAGGAATTCGGGTATCTATTATTGATACCCAAGATAGTGTATACCTTTAACTTTCTCGAGTTAAGGAGTGAGCAATCATGTGTATCTATTCCGTCTTTACGGATGCGTATATGTGGTTTTGTTGCCTTTCCTAGAGCATTGAGGTCGGTATTAAATTATATGAGTGTACCAGTAGTATATTAAATTCTAGAACTTGTTATTGTGATACATCCCGAGACCGCATAGTGAGTATTAGGATTTGCTTGATAAGAGGCACTAGAATTAACCTATGTTTTAAACTTGTAATTGTTATGATGGTCACACCGATCATGTAACCATCCCACACCCTTGCCATGCACTCATTTTTAGTGCAGGATACCCCTAGTATAACCCTCTGAGCCTATCCTTTTTCACGGCTCTCATAATTTTCTGGTTAAGCCGGACTATTAATGAAGAGCATTGTCACCCTTAAACCAGTCGTTACACCTAAATCGCCTTAGCCTACCTTGTATGTACTCATTTTTAGTACATTATTGAGTTTAACCCAAGTTAATTATTTAAGTACACGGTTGCTAAGTCTTTATCCTTGTAAATATTGTTTTAGGATGATTGGGATTCATGGTAGTATTTATTTCGCCAAAGAATAGGGAAGAAAAGTTAAGTCAATACCCCTATATGTTTGTTAGATTATCTCCATGTTATTTTGATCCACCTTAAATCGGGTCATTAGTTAGATTGTAAATATTGAGTATGTAAAAGCTCAAGTGTAGGGGTACGTGTTATATACCCCATGTTATGATGTATTATGTTCAAAAAATAAAAGAAGAAAAAAGAAGAAAAAAATAGAAAAGAAAAAGAAAAAGATTGATGTAGAGTTATGTAGAGTTTGTATATCTTCGTCTGAGTCTTGGCTTAGCAACCAAACCAACGTGTATTCGTGTAAATAATTAGCTAACCCTTCCACTCCAAATTCACCCAAAGCCACCCAAATGTATCCCATCCGTTTCCGTTTTCATTATTGTTATCTTACACCTACACCCCACAACCCTTTAAAAAGACCTCTTAGATAGTAATGAATAATGCTTGCGCCTAGCGATGGAGGTTTGATCCTTTACCAAGCCTATGGTAATTTATATGCTATGACAGATAATGAGTGTTGATTTTTTGTTTCCCCATTATGTTATAATTTATTATACAACCAAGTGAAAGAGAGAATCCCAAACACTTATGTGAGGTGCTAGTATATACTTTTCGTGCTTTTAATTACGAGGTCTAGAAGGTTGTGTTGTAAAATACTTTTAAAGAGTAGGTTAAATGACCCTAGTACTGCTATTGTCTAGGTAGAACAGCCCATTTGCTTGAGGACAAGCAAATCCCAAGTGTAGGGGTATTTGATGAGGTGTCATTTTATACACTTTTTCAGGGTTATTTAACCCTATAAATCGTGCATTTATACCGAAAATAAGTACTTAATCATTCTTTTTCAGGTATTCAACATTTGGAGGAAATACACGTGACTTGGGCTCATTTGGAGAAGAAACAGACAAGATTACGAACCAACACCAAGACTCTTCAAGATTTAAAGTCTTAGAGCCTGGAGACGGCGTCACCATTTATACACGACACCGTTACACTTAATCTAGTGATGGCGTCACAACATCTTTTGACGGTGTCAGCCTGCATCGACTCAACTCAGATCTAGAAGATTCTACTTTATGACGGCGTCATGATTAAAATGCGGCACCGTCACATCGATATTCTTATAAATATAGACCTGAAATTAGGGTTTTATGTGTGTAGCTTTAAAGTAAAAAAGGGAGACGAACCCTAGTTCGTTTGGCAGCTCATTAGGATGATTTTAAGGCTTCAAAATCCTATTGTATCTCCTTTAAATCATGTTTCAATCAAGTAAGACTATCTTAATCATTCAATATGTCTTGTTGTTTGATTCTTTATTGTTCTTGCTGTTGAGATTTAACAAACAAGGTAACCAATTAGCTATGAGTACGCAACATAATGGATCTAGTTTTTGCATATAGATTAACACATATAAATTAGACAAGTAATTTACTAACCTTTTGTTTAATGATAAAAATCAATAAACTTACACTGGATCTTGATCTTGAATGAGTGATTAAATTATCACCTCTACGGTTGCTCACACAACATGTCAAACAAGTATGTCATGATGCTAGTCGTTACTTCACGTCTCTCAAACAACAAGTGTTACTTATGTTTTTTGAACCAAAAGTCAGCAAACACTAATTAGAGTTTTACCGAAATCGGTAAGGAGATAACTCAGAAACCAAAAAACCCTTGGATGGGGTTTTATTGTTGTCGAAATAGGGAGAACAAAATCCACCTAAAATCCCAAGGTGGGTTTTATAGTCGATGACATAAACACAAGAAAAGAATCCTTGCATGTAATTTGTTATGCATGAAAACCATGTATGTGGCTTCATGTTAACCATGTAAAAACCATGCAAAGTATTATTACTTTTATATCTTTTCTTTCAAGTGTAATGTTTGAGTTTTATTTATTTTCTTTTGTTACCATCGATAAGACTAGGAGGAAAAGAAAACATATTTAACTTTAGGGTTTAATGAATGTGTCGCATAGATTCTTTTGTGTGGGACGTGTCAAAAGAATGAGGAGAGGTAGGATGTATATATAGTATACAAACCCTAGCCAAAAACTTGTTATATACTCAAGTTATTGTCTAGCAATCCTACACCTTTTGAAACCGACACTTTGACCCTTCTCCTTTTATTAATTAGTTCATAACGTCTAACGGTTAAACTAATTACCGTTAAATATATTTCATGAAACATATTATATAATTAATCAATATATAACGAGTATATATATTAATTACATAATAAATGTACTCTTCGTGTCTTAACGTGTGTGCCCCCTATAGGCTCACGTATTTCTAACGTATAACTTGCGAAACCGACTAACATATTCCAACAGCTCCCACTTGGGAGTTGGGGTAGCAGGCTATAGATATACTGATAATTGGCAATGTCTAGCAACACACACAATTACCTTTAAATTAGAAATACTTGAGATAATTTTCAAGAACAATCTCAGCTTTATAACGGTTGCCTATTACTTGTCATTATCATCCCTTTGTTTAGATACCGTTAAACTATGGATATGGATCCTAACTCATTCCATATAGTGTAACCATTTAGTTTCTCGTTATAGAAGTTAATTCAGATCTACCAAACATAATTAAGAATCATCATGAGTTACACTTTGGGTGTGGCCACACAATCATCTGATTAATTCTAGAGAGGCGCCATGGTATCATTCTCTAATTAAATATATGGAGGAACAAATTCTTTATTGACTACAAGTGTTGTGGATGCTGCTTCACATCACTTCCAAAAATAGCCTTTATAACTACCATTTTCAGGTTAGCGTTTGACTTATAATCAAAAAGTGTTGGGAATTATATTTTGAGTTGATTAGACAAAACACGAATGAAACAAGATGGAAACATGAAGGACCAAAGTCGTAGTCAAAGAATACTACAAAAGATAAGAATTGAAAGATTTGGTCAAAGATAATGATTGAATAACTAATTGATTTTATCATTATTATCATTATTAGTTTCCATCTAAACCTTGACTCCTTATACTATAAAAGGAGGTCTAAGGTATGTAGTTTAGATCCATCCATAGAATAGAATAACAGACTTCTCAATGAGAGTCTAGCAAAAGTGTGTGTGTGTACACGTTTAGTAGTAGTAGTTAATTTATTAGATAGTTGGTGTAGCCTCATTTATTCTGATCAAATATAATAAAGGCTTCAATGTTCGGTTTAAACCTTGTTGAATATCATTATTGTTCTTATTATTCTGCTGCGTATTAATGTTATTCGTAAAACTAATCCTAGATGGGTTGATCGATTCTCAACAAGTGGTATCAGAGCCTTAAGAGAAACTTTGAATAAGAAGAACCAGATCACATCTGTTTCATAAACCCTTACTCTTTAAAAACTAATCATGTCTGTATCAGATGCTGATGCTCCACCTCCACCACCACCTCTACCACAATCACAAACACGAGTTGTAGAACAAGCCCCTCACACTATGTCCACCATAAAACTCCCTATTCTCAAGAATGGAGAATATGATGTTTGGGCTATGAAAATGGAGCATTACCTAGCTCATACAGATTATCCTTTATGGGAAGTCATTCAAAAGAGTAATGGTCTTGTGAACATCTTTACAAATACTCATGGGATAATGAAGGTGTTGCCACCCAAGACTGCTGAAGAAACCCTAGCTAGGGAAAGAGAGAGAAAAGCAAGGACCACTTTACTCCTTGCTTTACCAGAAGATCACCTAGCAAAGTTTCACAAGATGACAGATGCAAAGGAGATGTGGGAAGCCATAAAATCTAGATTTGGTGGCAATGAAGAGTCAAAGAAGAATAAAGCTAATGATAATAGCAAAAGACTTGGGAAGAAGGAGGAATCCAATGCTTTGATGACTCTTGATGGAGGATGTGTAGATTGGACCAGTCACTCAGAAGATGAGCAAGACAACTATGCTTTCATGGCTTGCAACAGTTCAGGTTCAGACACAGAGGTAACTTCTTGTTCCAAAGAATGTAAAGAGTCTTATGTTAAACTTAAAAAATTGTATGATGAACAGAGGGAACAACTTGGAGATGCCAGTATAGAAATACAGGCATATACTCAAGCTTTAAAGAAAGTTGAAGCACAATTAGTTGCTCATCAACAAAGTCAACTTTGGTATGAGGAAAAGATAAGGTTTATGAAAATAGACTTAGATGATAAAACTGATGTCCTTACATACCATAAGAAACTGTTGGCAGAAGCTGAAAAAGTAAAAGAAGATTTAAAAGCTAAAGTAGAAAAATGGCATAAGTCTTCTAAAAATCTTGGTAAACTGCAAAATACTCAGATGAGTGCTAATGATAAATTTGGGCTTGGTTATGGGGATTTCAGATATGATGGCATCTTGAGTTATGAAAATAAAGTTTTACAAAGTGTATTTATGAATAAGGAAAGTGATTTAGAAAATCAGCCTTTATATGATAGGTTTGTTATAGCAGAAGGAATGCATGCTATACCCCTACCCATGACAGGGAATTACATGCCATCTGGACCTGATATTGAAATAAATTACTCACAATATACATATGGTCCAAAACAGTCTCAACCTAGTGAATCTGAAACACAAACTAGTGACTTTGATACCTGTGAATCTAACATTAGTGTAGAAACATCTGAATTTGTGACTGAAACAGTTATCAATGAACCCAAATTCGTAAGTCAACCTAAGGTTTGGTCTGATGCTCCTATCATTGAGGAGTATGAATCAGATAGTGAAGATGAGCATGTGTCTCTACCAACAGAAGAACAGGAAACACCTAGTTTTGCTAACCAGCAAGTAAAAACTCCTAGGGAAATTGTTAAGAATCAATTCACACATAGTAAAATTCCTAAAGTTGACAAGAAAGGGTTGGGATATGGGTTTACTACAAAAGCATGTTTTGTAGGTGGAAGTCTTAGTCATCTTATCAGAGATTATGATTTCCATGAGAAAAGGATGGCTAAACAGGTTGAACTAAACAAAAAGAAGGGCAAGGAAAATGTTCAAATGGAGAATAAACCTATTTAGAACAATGTGCAAAGAGTAAATCATAAGAACTAATTTTTTCCTAGAGCAGTACTAACTAGATCTGGCAAAATTCTAGTTAGTACTACTAGAGCTAGCGGTACTAACAATGTTAGTACTGGTAGACATAATTTTAAAAGTCATGCAGTACTAACTAATGCTGCCAGGAAAATTAGTACTGTTAAACCTTTTGTGAATAGAGTTAGATCAAAACTGTTTTTCATAAAACTCATTCACCATTTAGAAGGCCTTTTAATAACACAACAACACTTAGAACAAAATTTTCAAAACAAAAGGTTAATACTGCTGAGGTAAATGCAGTTAGTGCTGTTGAGGGAAAAAGGGAAACTGCTATTAAGCCCTCAGCAAGTTGTAATTGGAGACCAAAAGACATTACTGGCACAAAATCTCCAAATACAATGGTGGATCAAGACCTAGAGATTGTGATACTTTCAAAGATCCACTAGGCAGACTCAAGCCTAAACAGGCTTAGGTCCCAAAAAGAATCTAATCTCTTTTATTTAATGTGCAGGATTATCCACATAGAGCTTTACAGAACAAAGGAATTGTTGATAGTGGATGTTTCAGTCACATGACTGGAAACAAGGCCTACCTTGCTCAATATCAAGACTTTAATGGTGGCCCTATTGCTTTTGGAGGAAGTAAAGGTTACATAACTGGTAAAGGTAAAATAAAAACAAGAAAGTTAGATTTTGAAGATGTGTGCTTTGTGAAAGAACTACAACATTTTAATCTCTTTTCTGTGTCACAAATCTGTGACAAGAAGAACAAAGTTCTTTTCACTGACTCTGAATGTCTTGTTTTGTCTCCTGAATTTAAGTTACCCGATGCAAATCAAGTCTTACTTAGAATCCCCAGACAAAACAATATGTATAGTTTCAATCTAGAGAAAATTATTCCTTCTGGAGGTTTAGCCTATTTAATTACAAAGGCCATAATTGATGAATCTAACAAATGGCATAGGAGGTTGGGTCATGTTAACTTTAAAAGCTTAAACAAACTTGTTAAGGGAAACCTTGTAAGAGGTTTACCTTCAAAGATTTTTCAAAATGATCACACTTGTGTTGCTTGTCAAAAAGGAAAGCAACACAAGGCCTCCTGTAAGGCCAAATCAGTGAGCTCTATTAATCAGCCCATCTAGGATTAGTTTTACGAATAACATTAATACGCAGCAGAATAATAAGAACAATAATGCTATTCAACAAGGTTTAAACCAAACATTGAAGCCTTCATTATATTTGATCAGAATAAATGAGGCTACACCAACTATCTAATAAATTAACTACTACTACTACTAAACATGCACACACACACGCTTTTGCTAGACTCTCATTGAGAAGTCTGCTATTCTATTCTATGAATGGATCTAAACTACATACCTTAGACCTCATTTTATAGTATAAGGAGTCAAGGTTTACATGGAAACTAATAATGATAATAATGATAAAATCAATTAGTTATTTAATCATTATCTTTGACCAAATCTTTCAATTCTTATCTTTTGTAGCATTCTTTGAGTACAACTTTGGTCCTTCATGTTTCCATCTTGTTTCATTCGTGTTTTGTCTTATCAACTCAAAATATAATTCCCAACAATCTTCTCCTAGTTGATAATGACAAAACCAAATAAGTATGAACTTCCCCTGAAGTTAATATACGAATGAAACTTCCCCTTAATCCATGCTATACCACCAAGAATCATCAAGTTGCAAATCATCAAATCTTCTTCCCTTTAATCCACACTTGTGTTGCTTGTCAGAAAGGAAAGCAACACAAGGCCTCCTGTAAGGCCAAATTAGTGAGCTCTATTAGTTAGCCCTTACAGCTTTTGCATATGGATTTGTTTAGACCTACATCTGTAAGGAGCTTAAACCATAAGACTTATTGCCTGGTTATCACTAATGATTTTAGTAGGTTTAGTTGGGTGTTCTTCTTAAGAACTAAGGATGAAACTAGTGGAATCCTTAAGGACTTTATAAGACAAATTAAGAACCATTTAAATCAAAAAGTTAAAACTATTAGATGTGATAATGGTACAGAATTTAAGAACATGGATTTTATTGAATTTTGTAGGTCAAAAGAGATCAAGAGGGAATACAGTATGCCAGAACTCCACAACAAAATGGAGTTGCTAAAAGAAAGAACATGACCCTTATTGAGGGTGCTAGAACTATGCTAGCAGATTCATTTTTACCTAACACTTTTTGGGCTGAAGCAGTTAGTACTGCTTGTTTTGTCCTTAATAGGGTATTAGTGACAAAGCCTCAAAATAAGACACCTTATGAACTTGTAACTGGTAAAATTCCAATCATAAGCTACATAAGACCTTTTGGGTGCCATGTGACCATCTTGAATACCATTGACCACCAGGGAAAGTTTGATGGGAAATTAGATGAAGGGTTTTTAGTTGGGTATTCTCTACAAAGCAAGGCTTTTAGGGAATACAATTTAGAAACTAAGAGAGTTGAAGAAAACCTACACATAACCTTTATAGAAAATAAACCCAATGTTGCAGGGAAAGGACCAACTTGGCTGTTTGATCTTGATTATTTAACTGATTTAATGAATTATCAACCTGTGAGATTAGAGAATCAAGATAACAAACATGCAAGTCCACAAGAAGCTAATCAAAATGCAGGTACATAAGATAATATTGATGCAGGTGATTCTGAATTAGAAGCTGAATCTGCTCAGGACTACTTTATACTGCCAATATGGTCTTCTTATACTTCAACAGTCAAGAGCTCAAAAGCAAATAATGCAGGTGAAGAACCTACCAAGCATCCTGATTTCCATCAAGTAGATAAGGAGGATCAAGTCTTTTTAGATGAGCTTGAAAGACTTAAAAGGCAAGAACAGGATGCTAATGATGCAGCTGAATCTCTCAGGAAGGAGTTTGCCCAAGAAACTGATGATTTGCTTCTTCAAGTAGGAGCTGCTAAAGCTAGCAGTACTAACATAGTTAATACTACTAGCACACCAGTTAGTACTGCCAGTCCTTACAATGGACTATCCTTTACTGATCTAACCAATATTGACCAAGGTGATTCAAAAAAACCTGCACTTGAGGAAATTTATGACAATCCTACTGATGGTATTTTTACAAATTCATCTTATAATGATGAGGGTGCAGTGGCTGACTTCACAAATTTAGAACCTGTTGTGAATGTCAGTCCTATTCCTACATCAAGGATTAACTCTATTCATCCTTCAACTCTAATTCTTAGAGATCCACAATCAGTAGTTCAAACAAGAAGTAAAGTGACCAAAAGTTATAGAGCCCATGCTTTTGTAAGTTATATTCAAAAGCAAAGGAGAAATAATCATAAGGACTTCCAGCATTGTTTATTTGCTTGTTTCTTGTCTCAAAATGAACCCAATAAGATCTCTGAAGCACTTAAAGATGAAAGTTGGGTTGATGCAATGCAGGAAGAACTGCTGCAATTCAAGATTCAAAAAGTTTGGATTCTTGTAGATTTACCTTATGGAGATAAGGCAATTGGAACAAAATGGGTTTACAGAAATAAGAAGGATGAGAGAGGAGTTGTGGTTAGAAATAAGGCAAGGTTAGTTGTTCCGTGACAAAGGGCAATAGAAAGGAAAGATTATGATGAGTTATTAATGTCCTGTGGCCAGGATTGACGCCAGTATGATCTTTTTAGCCTTTGCCTCTTACATGGAAATTCATGAGTCTATCAGATGATTGAAAGCTTCCTTCCTAAATGGCAAAATTGATGAGGAGTCTAAGTGTTCTCAACTCTAGTTTTTATAGATTCCAAGTATCCTAAGAAAGTCTACAAAGTAGTGAAAGCTCTCTAAGGTTTTACACCAAGCTCCTAGACGCCTGGAATGCTACTTTATCTACTTTGCTTTTGAGAGAATGGATACAGAAGAGGACTATAGACAAGACTCTTTTCATTCAGAAGGACAAACAGATATCATATTAGTACAATTATGTAGATGTATAACATTTTGGGTTCTACAAAGAATCTTGTGTGATGAATTTGAGGCATTAATGAAGAGTAATTTCAGATTAGTTCTATTAGAGAGCTCACCTTCATTTCTTGGATTTATATTCAAACAGAAAGAAGGGATGTAGTTTTATAAAGTCAGGATAAGTGATGTTGCTGAAAATCCTGAAGAAGTTTGATTTTGCTAGTGTAAGACTGCAAGCACACCAGATTGAGACCCAAAATCCTAGTCAAGGATGGGATGAGGAAGCTAGTGATGTGGATGTACATCTTTATAGATCCATGATTGGTTCTTTAATGTACTTGACTGCTTCTAGGGATGATATTATGTTTGTAGTCTGTGCTTGTTCTAGGTTTCAGGTCAATCCAAAGACTTCCCATCCAAGTGCTGTTAAGAGAATCTTTAGGTATCTAAAGGGCAAACCCAAACTGGGCCTTTGGTATCCTAGAGTATCTTCATTTGACTTGGAAGCCTATTCAGATAGTGACTATGTTGGAGCAAATCTTGACAGGAAATCCACAATAGGATGTTGTCAATTTCTTGGCAGGAGACTTATTTCTGGGCAATGCAAAAAGCAGACCATTATGGCTACTTCTACTACAGAGGCAGAATATGTTGCTGCTGCAAATTGTTATAGGCAAGTTCTATGGATTCAAAATCAAATGTTAGACTATGGGTTCAATTTCATGAACATAAAGATCTACATTGATAATGAAAGTACAATATGCATTGTAAAGAATCCAGTATATCACTCCAAAACAAAGCATATTGCAATTAGGCACCACTTCATTAGGGATGCTTATGAGAAGAAACTTATCCAGGTGCTAAAAATACACACTGATGACAATGTAGCTGATCTTCTAACCAAGGCATTTGATGTTAACAGATTTTAGTTCTTGGTTGTTACAATTGGCATGATCAATCCATAAGCTGCATTAATTAAGGGGAGGCAATACGATTTGTTGTATGGTTTGTATGAAGTGTTCAGTGTGCAGAAGAATCTTGACCATAGTGATGATTTTTATGGAGTTATTTGGGTTTTATAGAGCGATTGGGAAGAGTTTTAGATGGTACTGAAGCACTGCTGTTGCCAAAATTGTTCATTCGTTAGTTGACAAAAGTTAGTACTGACAGTGCCAATTTAGTACCGTTGGGCAAAGATAGTACCGCTAAAGAGACATTGAAGAAAATACCGCCAAGGGTCTAAAGTGTAAATTGAAATGGTTTCTTTGATATTAGGTTTGTTTAACCTATATAAACCCATCTCAATTGCACAGTTCACTCACGTAATCTCTTTCAAATACTTTCCTTCATTCAAACCTTAATCTCTCACTCACCGACGATCTCTAATCATGGTTGTTCTTAAATCGTGCCCTAAACACAATATGGTCGCTTATTTAGAAAAGACTGATGGGAATGCAGAGTTTCATGAGATTATTGACTTTCTTGTGCGAAGCTCCATTCATAATGCTCTCACTGTAAGTCTAGTAGTCTCTACTACATTTGTTGAACAGTTTTGGATGTCTGCTAAATCCAAAATCATCAACAATGTTAGGTATATTACTGCCAAAGTAGCTGGCAAGCCTATGTCTATCTCAGAGGCATCAATAAGAAGTGATCTTCTTTTTAATGATGTTGATGGGATAGATTCTTTGCCAAATCAGGCTATATTTAATGCAATACAGCTAATGGGGTATGAAGGGGATTTAACTGTTTTAACATTTAACAAAGCTTTGTTTTCACCCTAATTGAGATTTCTTTTTCATACAATGAATCATTGTATTAGTTCAAAAAGCACCTCTTGTGATCAAATTCCCACTAATATTGCCACTGCAGTAATTTTCTTAACCTCTAATCAGAAATATAATTTTTCTAGATTATTTTTTGATGGTATGCTTAGACACTTAGATGCAAAGAAAAAGTTTGTTATGTATCCACGTTTTATTTTAGTCTTTTTGGATACACAGCTAAAGAGTGTGCCCGTGCCTTTACACCATTTTCTTGTTAATGCTTTGACAAGTAAATTTTTCTCCTTTATGGTTAAAAAGGGTAAACATTTTTCAGGGAAAGTCACACCTCTGTTTTCTAACATGTTGGTTCAACCAACAAAGGATGAGGGTGAACAATCAAAAAGACTATCTGAACCATAACTTACACCCTCTCCTACTCACCTAAGTGAAGTACATGTTGAGCCTTAGTCTGACCCATCCCCTAGACCTTCACCTACTACTCATATTCCTGATTCCATTCTAGAGAGTTCTGGTGGGAATCATTGAAGTCAGTCATCTAGTGATAAATCCTTTTCAGGGAATGAGGGTGACATGACACTCCAAAGTATTTATGATCTTTGTATCTCCTTGTGTACACAGGTTACAGATCAAGCCAAAGAAATTAAACACTTGAAGGCACATATCAAGAAGCTTAAGAAGAAAGCCAAACCTGTTATCACACACCACAAAGCTTGGATGAAGAGTGTCTCCTTGAAGCAAAGATTGGCAGGAAAGAAGTCCTTGAAGAAATAATAGATGCAAAAGGAGTCTGTATCCAAACAGGGGAGGAAACCTGCCAAAGCTGAACCTTCAGTCCATAAAGATCCATTGTTTGATGAGCTTGCTGATGATACGTTGGATTATATGGATACTGAGTATGCTCAAGATATGAGGAGGTTAAGATTTGTGGTGCATGAAGAGAAAGAAAGGGAAGAAAAGGAAGTTAGTACTGAAGATGTAGTTAGTACTGACAAGGAAAAAGTTAGTACTGACAGATCAAAAGTTAGTACTGACAGATCAAGAGTTAGTACTGACAAGGAAGAAGTTAGTACCGACAGACCAGATGAAGGTACTGATGATCAAACTGAAGGAAGAAGTGCTACTCCAACAACTCAAACACCTACTCCTACAATTTTTGGAGATGATGAAACTATTGCTCAAGTTCTTCTCAACATGAGTCAAGCCAAAGCAGTTTCAAGAGAAAAAGAGAAAGGAGTTGAACTTAAGGATGTTGAGGAGACTGAGAGACCTAGGCCTACTTCAACCAGATCATTATTGACATTAAAGCCTCTTCCAAAGATTGATCCAAAAGATAAAGGGAAAAAGAAAATTGAAGAGGAAGATGAGTCTGATACTGAATCTGAAGGTATTCCTGAAGCTGAAAAGAAGTTTAAGCAACTTGCTAGGGATGAAGAGATGGCTAGAAAGGTACAAGAAGATTGGGAAGCAGAAGAAGAAGTTAAAAAGCTAGCTGAAGAAGAAGCTATAAAGACTGCCCTTTCAAATGAGTATGATTTTATCCAAGCAAGAATTGAAGCTGATAGACTTCTAGCTCTAAGACTTCAAGATGAAGAGAGAGAGCAGTTCACTGTGGAAGAGAGAGCAAAGTTCCTTCATGATACAATTGCAGCTCAAAGAAGATTTCTTGCAGAACAAAGCGCTATTGCAATCAGAAACAAACCTCCTACAAGAACTCAGTTAAGGAATCAAATGATGACTTATATGAAGCATGCTGGAAACAAGAAACACTCAGACTTAAAAAGCAAAACTTTTGAAGAAATACAAGCTTTGTATGAGAAAGTGAAGAGGTTTTGAAGAAAGTTGCACTGCTGTTGGTTCCTCTGAGGATAGAGAGAAGAATTAAAGAGATAATGAAGGAGTAAAAGACACTGATAAATGATAAAACAGGAAGGAAGAACACAGCAAAGGTACCTGCTAAGGTAGAAGTGACAGAGCAGGGTACAAAGAAGAGAAAAAGGGGTTATATCAAAATGATTGCAAGGAAAAAGCCAAGAAAACAGTAAGATGTTGACAGTGATGACGAACATAGAAAATGCCTAAGGATTGTTACATTTGAAGGTACCATAGAACGTTGGGATAATGGAGAAAAATCATTTATGCTAGTTGAACAGAGGTATCAACACCAGATGGTGACTATCTTATTATATACAGAGCTATAGGGAACTTTAGTGCATTCACCTATCTCATATAGGTTACTGATCAATATTTATAGGCAGATTTGTAATCACTTATATAAACTTGATGTTTGAGCAGTACCTCATGAAACTACATTAGAAGGATTGAGTTGATTCTTGGGAGAATTTGAAAGATAATTATGGAAACCTCAACTGAAGAAAATGAATCAGTGATTTCTCTAGGAGTTAATCAACAAGATTGGAAGATTATCACTTGGAGATTGTATGAAGCTTGTGGAGTTTGCATTCTGGAGCTTGAAGATGGGATAGTCATTCATATGTTAGTTGAAAGAAGATATCCTCTTTCAAAGGATTTATTGCAAAGAATGCTTGATTTGGGATTGGAAGTTGAAAGAGAAAGTACTATTGCCTTTGATTTGATAAGATATATTAAACAACAGATTAATGAAGAGTGATGCTGTGAATGGACTTGAGAAGGGTTTGAGTGTTGGCTAACCACCACACAATAAATAGTCATCAATTCACCATGCTTAACAGGCATAAGAACTAGCTAGTCCATAAGCAAACGGCTTGTGGTAAAGACTTCTCAAATCTATTTATGGTTGACAATTTACCAAAAATTATAGGGTTTTCAACTCACCTTGCTTCATGGTTAAGAGTTAGCTAGTCCAAGATCAAACAGTTCTTGGTAAAGACTACTCAAATATGTTGATAGCTGATAGTTTGCTAAAAACTATATGGTTTATCAATGCACCATGTTATGGCAATGAAGCATTGGCTAGTCCAAAAGCAAACAGTATGTGGTAAAGACAAATAAATTCCGTTGATGATTGACAGTTTACCAAAAACTGTATGGTAATTAACTCACCATATTTTTCAAATAAAGAGTTAACTATCCTAGAGCAAATGACTACTGGTAAAGGAACATCAAATCCGTTTATGGCTGGTAGTTTGCCAAAAACTACAAAGCCAACTTAGTTGGATTGTTGCTGAAAAGATGTTGCAGTGTTGCTGAAAAGACAAAGTTGCTGATAAAGATGGAAAGTGTTTAAAGATCAAGATCAAGATGTGTTAAAGTGTTTGGATACATCCTCCAAGAACTTAAAAAGATTAACCTGAAGAAACATGAAGTTAAAAGAGTTCAACAATCATGTTTAGGGGATGATTGTTGGGAATTATTCATTTCTGACTTAGTACCGTTAGTGATAATACTTAGTACCGATAGTTATAGTTAGTACTGACAGTACAAAGTGTTAAGTACTGATCAGATAGTTAGTACCATTAGTAGAAAATAGTTAGTACCGTTTAAGAGATATGTATGAGATATTATAGGAAAAGATATGTATTATCTTTTATGCGTTTTGTAAGCCTGTTAGGGTTTATCCTTGGTCTATAAAAGGAACCCTCATGGCACAGTTAGAGATACCAATTCAATATACATCTCATACAATCATATCTCATAGTTAGTAATCTGTAATCACTTTAAACAGATTAATAGAAATCAAAGTTTACTTTATTCATTGTTCTTCTTAATACTATTGTGTAGATTCTGCATATATAATTAGTATTCATAGTCAGTGTTTCTATATAGTCAATCTATATTTATACAAGTTGGCTATCACCCTTAGCAGGCTGCAAAGATCTGTTCAGTTTGGGACTCACACAGACACAAAAGAAAACACATTTATGCAATAAATAAATATGTTAATTTTCATCATAGTTATAATTAAATAAAATAATTAATTTCACAATCATCATATCATAAACAATACTAGTTTGAGGTAACATCCTCTAGGAAAAAACTAAAATGCCTTTATGTTGGATCATTTTCTGAATAGATCTTAACCTTTAGCTTGTAAAGGGTTTGTTCCTTTAGATAATTCTAAAGCAACAATAATGAAACACTGATTTGAACACTATTGATTATGCGGAAACTAATCAATAATGCTAAGAAGAACAGTATTAAGAATCACAAAAGAACTTTATATTATAACTTGAATCTGCCTAGGTTACAGATTACAAAAACTATGATTGCTAATTGATCTCTATTGATCTGTGTAGAACTATATCTACTAACTATTCCCAGGGTTCCTTTTATAGACTAAGGAAACCCTAATGGGCTTTACAAAACGCGTTAAGAGATAATGCATATCTATTCCTAATTTATCTCATGCATATCTCATAAGCAGTACTAATACAATATACTAGCAGTACTAATACTAACTAACAATACTAACTATTACTGCAGTAACAAACATGTACTGGCCAGTACTAACAGCAAAAGCTAGTAGTACTAAAGACTTAGACTTATTTCTTCAATCTTCATTAACAACATTAAGTCTTCACTCGTAGTATTAATCTTGAGCCAACAGTATTAACTTGTAGAAGCTTTAGAATCCCAACAATCCTCCCCTAAACTTGTGATTTACTCTCAAATCTCAAGTTTCTTCTGGATTAGATCTTCAATTCTTCTTTTGCTGAGGATTCTTTCAAACACACTTTTATTGTTCTTCAATCTGAGTCTTGATAAACTTTAGCAACTCAAATGCCATAGAACTTTCTGCTTTAGCTTCTAATTTCTAGTTAAGCATCTTCTGAAGTGTTTCTTTGGTGAGTGGATACTTTTTCTCTACAAACATATGAATAGTCATCAAAGTACCATCAACCATCAGTGTGTGCACTCCACAAGTTTCATACAGCTTCCAACTGATTATTTTCCACTGGTTTTGATTCTTCCAGATGTCATCATCTTGCTCAGGATCTACTAGTATCTTTAGATTACCTCATAACCTCAAATTGTATCCTTCTAGAGTGTTATCTTAAAATCTTTCCATTACCAACCTGTGTAAAACCTCTAAGTTATGTCTATCAAAACTTTTCAGCATACTCTCAAAGGTTTTATGATAACTAGTATTCCCATCAACCCTTATAATCTTGTAAACATGCATACTGTACAAACTTTGAGATTCCTAATCAACTATAGGAAACTTAGTATGCAAGATTTCAGGATCTACAAATTCTTCCTCATCTGGAACTACTGTCAACCACATTCATAATTCATCTTTTTCTTCCTCATAATCAGCTGTTTCTTTCTCTTTCTTCTGTCTCTTTGAGCTGTCTTGACCTTGTTTGTTACTTGCTCTTCTTCTTGCAAGTGTTTTTTTCTAATTCCAACAGCTTTCTTTTCAATCAACACTGGCTCAGGATTCACATCTTCTTCTTCAACCTTTTGTTCTTCTACTATTTTTGAAGTTTCTCTTCATCTTGGTTTAGAAGAATCTATTTCCAACTCAGAACCTATAGGAATAAAAGTATTGACATGATCCCATACCCTTTCAAAAATTGGTCTAATGTCATTATAGCTCATTCTCTTGAAGTAGCTCTCCTTGTAACCTCCTTGATTCTTCAAGTATGTTATCATATTCCTTCTTGCTTGAGCTATTGACACAGGTTTATTTTTCAAAGCATGATATCTTAGTACACTTGGATCATTCCAGTCAATTCCCTAAGATTGAGTAGGTTGAGTTGGAACCTCTTGTCTTTGATCAAGTTATCTTTTCAATTCCCTAGCTGCTTCCAGATTTAGTATTTCTTCTTCTTCTTTTTGCAAAGCTCTTGCTTCCTGTTCTGCATTAAATCTGATTCTTTCTTCTTCTTTCATCTTCCTAGCTAACTCCTCATCCATACTCAACTACACTTGAGTTCTTTTCTTAACCTTCTTTGGAGTAGCATGGTCTTCCATTATGGCCTTTCCTTTATCCTTAGCACTCCTTCTTATATACATATGAGGTAGACCAGTACTAACCTTTGGTGGACTAGCAGTACTAATCTTCATCTCACCTTTCTCACCACTTCCATGTTCTTCGATAATTTTAGTGGGAGTCTCTTCTTGTACAAGTACTTCAGTTTCATCACTGGGCTTCTCATGAACTTCCTCTTCCTGTGGAATCCAAGAAATACCTTCATCTTGTACTAGAGAAATCGTTGGATCTTTATCAATTTGAGAAATCTTCCTCCCCTGTTTGGAAGAATCCTCTGCAATCTCTTTATCATCAGAAAGAACAATCTTTGCCATTCTCCTTGCCTTGCCAGACTTCAGCTTGTAATCCAGTTTCTTTACTCTAAGTACTAACTTGGTGAGAGCAGTACTATAAGTCTTCTTTGTCTGCTGCAAGTCTTCATCCCAATCTATCGATCCGTCATTCAGAATTTGGATAACCAAAACCATCAATCCATGTTATTGCACACTAAAAAGAAGCAAACTACCCTCGGCACTTCTATGTGAGTGAACATCATGGAGAGGTGAATCATGGGGCATAGAAGCAGTCTCCTCTGCCTCATGGGTGGGTTGAATTGGTTCTGGTGAAGGTGATGATGGAGTGGGTTGCTGAGATAGTGATGGTTTAGATGTGATCCTTAAGGGTGACTGCTGTTGCTCTTTATCATGTGCTTGTACCAACATACTCTCAAACAATGGTGTCACTACCCCTAAATACCCCTTAGAGGCTCTCCTCATATTACTAAAAAGTTTACTTGTAAGAGTAGGAGTGGGATAAGTTCTAGTATGAGGTAAGAGTAACCTTTGTTGTTTGTTAAGAAAGAGTTGAATAAACCTGGGATACAATAAGAATTTATGTGAGCTATCCAAATTCTTAACCATAGCTTCAAAGATGAATTTAGAAAAGTTAAACCTTTTGCTTGTAGCAAGACAGATGAGTGCTGTAGCAATGTTGCTACTGAATTGATCCCCATGGCAGTTCTTCTGGAGCTCAGACAATCTAGAATTGAGTGAAAAAGAACATCCATTGGGGGTTGTGAGAACTGACCTTTAAAGAATGTAAGGCTTTCAGAATTAGTCACATACCCCATATGAGTTAAGTGCTCAAATATTTCTTCATTGGAGAGTGAAGAAATGCCTTCTGCATCATCTAACTTCAAATGTCTTCTCAAAGAATCTTCAGTTATGAGCTTTTCATGTCCATTAATAGTTGCAGAAATAGCTTGAAGTCCTTCCTCAGTAGTGCTTAAAATAGTAGTTTCCTAAAATTGTTCAATAAGGGACACAAAAATGATGGGATTTTCAGTAAGAGCATAGTAGATATGGCTTGAAGTAAGAAAATATATGATTTCATCAAAATCCTCACTACTTTAAGATTTAACCAAATATGCGACCATATTATGCTTATCGCAAAATTCCAACTGTGCCATTTGATGAATGAAAAGATGATGAATGAGGTGGGATTAGTTTTCGTGTATAAGTGTAAGGTCTGGTAGAGTGAATTAAATTATGAGTGAGGATTTTTTTTTTTTTCTTTTTTTTTTTTTTTAAAAAGCGTTTGTGTTTCCACGCCGGCTGTAAAAGATTGTACATACTGAAGAAATCATTTTAAGTTATAGAATAAACGAGAAGTCTCAATTAGTCAAACCCTATAAGTCATATAGATGTGGCAAAAATATCTCAACTGCTTCTTATTAAGGGAAAATCTGTTAGGAACCACAACAGTACTAAACGGTCACTTACATGACTAAGTTTGGTCTAGCAATACAAATTTAAGTCTAACATACTAACTCATCCAGCAATTTGTAGTAATACTTGCCTAGCAGTATTAACTTAACACTAACATAATAAGTGGGTACCAGCAGTATTAACTCCAAACTTGAACCATCAAAGATATACAGCACCATGTAAGACTCTCATATACTCTTCTATTCTGTTTTTAAACTTCACAAAATAATCCTAGGTGACCTTTAACAAGTTTGTTTATATTTTTGAAATTCACATGACCTAATCTCTTGTGCCATAATTTAGACTCATCAGGTATTGCATTTGCATATAAACAAGTTATACCTCCAGAGGGAACAATGTTCTTTAAGTCCAAGCTGTACACATCATCCTTTCTAGGAGCTCTAAGTACAACTTGACTTTCATTAAGAAGCTTAAAGCTAGGAGACAAGATAAGGCATTCAGACTCAGTAAAAAGGACACTATTTTTCTTGTCACATATTTGTAAGACAGATAAAAGGTTAAACTTAAGTTCATCTACAAAATAAACATTATCAAAGTCTAAATTAGCAGTTTTGATTTTACCTTTACCCGTTATTTTACCTCCTTTGGGATCACTTCCAAAAGCCACAAAGCCTTAATTGAAATATTCATAGTCTAAAAGATAAGCTTTATTACCAGTCATATGGCTAGAGCAACCACTATCTACCACTGCATGATCCTGTAACAAGATCTCTGGATTGCCCTGCACAAAAAGGAAGAGAATTAGTATCTCTTAGGGACCCAATCCATTACAGACTTGGAAATCCCTTTTGGGTCAATATACTCAACCTTCTTGAGTATGAATGATCCACTGTCTTTGGACACATGATCCAAGTAATTTTCCTTAGGCCTCCAAACCCACCTTGACTTTTTAAGGTCAGTATCCATCTTACCCTTACCAGTATTAACTACTGCTCTTGTCCCAGCAGTAGTCATATTTTGAACCCCAAAAGTTTTAACATCTTGTTTTAAGTCTTTGGGTCTAAAAGATGGTTTTGTGTAGTAAGACCTCTTGATAGGTGAATATGAGCCTCTTGGTCTTACATTGTCCATTCTTGGGTAAATTGGTCTAATAGCACCACTAGTTTATGCTATTTTTGGGGCAAATGGTCTAACAGTACTAACAGGCCTAGCAGTACAAACTGGCCTAGCAGTACTAATTGGCCTAGCAGTACTAACTGGCCTAGCAGTACTAACTGTGTGAACTGCTCTTTTCTCATTTTGCTTAACAGGAATAGTCAAACCTATTTTTGTTAGTACTCCTGATGGGACAAAGGTCTTTCTTAAATGAGGGTATTTTAATTTATTTGAATTTTTTAATGATTAAAACTTTTAGCATTATCCCATACTGGTTTGTTCACCCTTGGACCAGTATTGACCACATTTTCCAACTTACGCTCTTGACTCTTTTTGTCATGAAAGTTACAATCTTTAATCAAATGGTCAGTACTTTTACAAACAAAGCAAGCTTTTATTTTCTTAAATCTAATTCCTTGTTTCTGAAAAGTTTGACCAATTTTATCAACTCTAGGTTTAACTGTCTGAGATTCATTAGTCTTATCAGGACTAACTGTTTGCACTTCAGATACATCATCCTCATCATCTGAGTTCCAATCCTCAATGATAACCTTATCTATGTTAACTGATTCATAGACTATCTTAGGTTTTTGAGTATTTACTTTATTTATTTTACCTACAGTCTTACTTGTTTTAAGATCAGTTGTTTTTGACTTAATGATTTTATTCCTAATGGCATATTCATCTAAACCTGCAAATGATATGTCAGCTCTTAGGGTTAAGAAGTTCCCTGTTATAAGAGGGGGAACAGTATGATACCCATCTGCTTTGGAAAGCATATCATTAACTGGTGTGGACTCTTCATCACTAGATCTAACATCAAAAACACTCAAACTAATCTTACTATCAGTTTCAGAATTGTTACTCATTTCATTCAATTATGTGCCATATCCTAAACCAATTTTATCTCTAGCACTCATTTGACTATTGAGTATTTCATCTAAATTCTTGGATGATTCTTCCCATTTTTCTATCTTTAGTTTCAAATCATCTCTTTCCTTAACAATATTTTCTAATTCTAGATTAAGGTTGTTAATTTTTATTTCTCTGCATTTAAGCTCATAGTTTTAAAACTCATATTTTTCACCCCAAGCCAGTTCATTCTTTTCATGTACAAGAATCCTAGATTCTAGTGACTCTAAAGCTAACTCATAACCCTGAATTTCTAATCTGGCTTTGCTATGCTTTTCTCTTTCACTATCATAATTCTTTTGAAGAGTTTTAAAAGATTCAAGACATTGTTTAGAACATTTTTGTACCTCATTGTCAGAAGAACTTGATGAGCTTGAAGAAGAGATTGCCATTAAAGCATAGTTGACTGGTTCTATTTCAAAATCATTGCTCCAGTCATAGCCTCCTAAAACATCTTAAGCCACTAGTGCCTGTGATAAAGATTCATTTGTTGGTGCATTGCTCCTGCCATTGCCACCATAAGATCTTCTCCCTTGATTCCTTCCAGATCTGCATTCCCTAGCAAAATTCCCTTTTCTGTGACAGTTGTAGCACTCAATTTTTGACTTATTAAGTGAAATAGGTCATTTTTCCTTGAAATCCATGTTCCTTCCTATCCTCTGAATAAACTTCTTTACTCTAACAGTTAACATAGCCACCTGCCGTCGAAGATCTAATTCCTCTAAGTCATCTCCATCAATCTGCTGAAAATCCTCATTCTTAAGTTGAGGACTGGTTGTTGGTTGTGCAAAGAAAGAGTAAGCTACATCATAAGCACATGGAGTAGATGGAACTTAACTAGTTCCTCCAGCAGTCCTAACTCTAAAATCTCCACTGGCAGTACTAACTTCATTAGTACTGCTAGTGTTCTCAGAAGAAAGAAATGCCATGTTCTGAGAAGTAGGAGTAGAACTTAAAGACCTTTTCATCTCATCTTCATAGACCCTAAGATTGTTGTAGAGGTCATCAATATCAATCTCGTCAATGTCTAGCTTATTTCTCATTATTAGAGCAATTTGATTCCATGAAGGAGGAAGACTTCTTAGGAACTTCTAGTTGATATCTTCCTTTGATATTGGAGCACCATGAACCTCCAATTGACTTATGAGTTTTTGAAACCTATCATAAGCCTTGTCTAGACTTTCATTTGATGTAGTGGAAAAATTCTCAAACTGATGTTTTAGAACATTTTTTTGCATCTTCTTGGATTCTTCATTACCTCTAAACATTGATTTGATTGCTTCCCAGAGTGATTTAGCATCTGCAACATTGTGAAACTTGAGGAGGTATTCATCAGGTATTGCTAAAAGCAAGATGCTCTTAACTCTTTCCTGATTCCTTTTAGCAGTCAATTGTTTGGCAGTCTTAGGAGCAGGAGGAGCAGGTGTTTCTCTAGTTGGTATAGGCTCTTCTTCTAGATCTCCATTGACAATAACATCCCATAGGTTATGGTCTGTATGACAGATATATTGTCACATTCTCATGCTCCAAATATCGTATTCACCCTTCTTGATGATAGGAATCTTCATTGCTGTGATAGTGAGTGGAGGAATGTCTTGTTCTGCCATCTTGCAATTGAGTCCTTCTTATTCAAAGTTTCCACACAAGCTCTGATACCACTTGTTGGATCGTTTTACTGAATAGATCTTAACCTTCAACTTGCAAAGAGTTTGCTCCTTTAGATAATTCTAAAGCAACAATAATGAAACACTGAGTAAACACTATTGATTATGTGGAATCTAATCAATAATGCTAAGAATAAAGATATTGAATATCACAAAAGAACTTTTATAATAAACCTTGAATCTGCCTAAGTTACAGATTACAAGCTATGATTACTATTTGATCTTTATGTTCTGTGTAGAACTATATCTACTAACTATGCCTAGGGTTCCTTTTATAGACTAAGGAAACCCTAACAGGCTTTACAAAACGCGTATAAAGATCATGCATATCCTTTCCTAAGATATCTCATGCATATCTCATAAATGGTACTAACTACTTTATACTAACGGTACTAACTATCTGATCAGTACTTAACATTTTGTACTGTCAGTACTAATTACAACTAGCTGTCAGATACTAATTACTAACGTAGCGTACCAAGTAATATAACTAGCAAACTAAAGATCAGAGAATGCACTAGATTCCTAACATTGTTTTTTAGTCAATCTTTCCTTCAATTTCAACGTGATTGACTCCCATAACCGCAAAATCAAAACACAACAAGACATGATTTCTTTCAAATCAACCAAAGCGAAGTTCGAAACCAAAGAGCAGTAAGACGTGCGTTTGAAGATATGGGAACGACTATTTAGGAAAATGAGTTGTATTAGTAACGACCATCACGGGACCATCTCTCAGGTCTGCCTTGCTCATATATTATGATTGTATTTCTACTAGCCGAGCAACAACAATATAATCCCTTGCCTATATTTTTGTACAAAGAATTGAGAAGTGAGAGGCAAGACAACCTCGCCAAAAGGCGACTATCTTCCTATGTAATGAAATTCGATAGACACGTCGTCTTTACGAGCATGTTTTGATCTGTTCACAGCCCACACCTTGACAATGGCTCTTTATAAATGTCGTTGATAATGTCATGTCGCCCATCACACTCTAAAAAACCGAAACCCGCGACCCTGAAGTGATCGTAGGAAAAGCCCGTCACTCGGGCTCCAATCCAACTTCCGACCCATCATAATACTTGGGTTCAACATCTCGTCAAGAAGATGATGACATGAGTAAGAGAGGTGCTAATCTCGTGCCTAGTACTAATTAATCTCCTGCCTTACCTCATCTAGCGACTACTCTCTATGCGCCGCACTCAAATTAGCAGCCAAGTAGACCAAGCGAGTCCCTGCAGTCTCTTTCGAGAAAAGTGACAGCATTCCATCGTTCGAGAGACAAGACCGAGAATCACATTAATCAATCTGGACAAAGATCCATAAAGAGGTTAAGGTGGATTCAAGTCATTCGGAGGAAGGCATTGCGAAAGGAGCTGACTTTGGCAAGGACGAAGGGAGAGTGAAAAGTGTTGAGAACTGAAGAGAGACTGGTCAGGCTTGGATAGAATGTAATGAGTTAATATCCAGGACGATAGTATGTGAACGTTATTAGTAAGTGTTTGAGCAGTCATTGATTTTGTAGATTAAGTCATAACGAGATGAGATGAACGAGAGTCCCGACGTAGTCCGGAAGTTCTACTGTACAAAACTAGGTATAGAAGCTTGCTGTTGAACCTCCCAATTCATTATGTAGATATCTTTTAATTATTCTTAGCTCATACATTTCATTATTGCCTGCATGCATGATACTTGTTTTTCTATAGATATATGTTTAGCATTGGGACACTTGTTGCAAATTAACCACGAGCTAAACACAGATTAAAACAAGGACTTGCTGCAAATTAACCACCTAAACACAACCCTTCTTACAAAAATTTTGCAAAAATCAAATTTTTGGTCGTTTGGAAATCATCAGGTGGGCGGCCCCCTTAATTCATAAAGGGCGGCCCCCTTAATTTTAAGGGGACCAGCCCCTAATTAAGGGGACCGGCCACCTGGGTCATAGGTTTTACTGTTTCTTTCTTCTTTTTGACTTCCTTTTACCTAGCCTCAGCTATCCTTACCCAGATTGCTAGAACAAATTTTGGAAATTTCTAAACCAATCCAAACTCATTCCATTTTCAAACAAATCTCTTCTAATAAATTCCCTCCAAATGCATATCACCATCCACTAGAGCTTCCATTTCTAAAGCCTCCAAAAGACTAAAAATCAACATCATTCCACCAAAACAATTGTTTGTGGATTTAACCCAAGATGACACAAAAACTCCATCACCCAAACTTCAACTCTCATCACATAGTGCTCCTAATGCACCCTCCAAAACACCATCAACCAAAGACACTTCTTCATCCTCAATTGACTACATACCCAAACCACCAACCTCATCCACATCACTTTCACCAAATGGTTACTTAAACCCGCCAACACCCCCTCCTCCAAGAGTTTCTCCACCACCTCCAACTCAAGAAAATGCATCAATGGACATCACCCTTACCATTTCACCAATTACCCCACTTGATGTCCAATTTGATACTCCATCACCTTCACCACCTATCTTTGGTCATCCCATTGCTTGTAACCTTCTTGAGGCACATGGAGATTCATGTTTGTGTTGCATTCACAATCGTACTCTTATCTTTAGATTGGGAGATGAATTCTAATGCATGTTTTCTCACATTGAATGCATGCTTTCACAACCTCCACCACCATCACTTTTACCAAACCAAATATACACCATGTTTAGCCATTTTTAAATAATTGTCAACCAAACCTTTTGCAAGCAAGTCCTATGGAATTCTTAACATATTAGGACTTTTGTAGTTTAATTTTAATGTATGTTGAACTAATATGCTTCAAGCATATTACTTTTATTTTTATGCATGTATGATTGTGTTGTATACACAATTTTTTTAATGAATGATCTTTGATGTAATGTTATCGAGTACTTATTTGTTTGCACTTAAAACTTGATGTTTGCATATTATTTTTCTTTTCTTTTCTCTAAATGTTAGAAAAATTGGTATTGTTCATCTAACTTGTTTTTGTAGCAAAAATACCATAGCTCGATTCCTTGGTGCCCTCGAACGAGGGGGAGTACACATCAAGGGGGAGCATTTATTTTGTCATTTTTACTAATGCTAATCGACAGAGCCTTTTTTATTTTACAAAAAAGGGGAGAAATGAAAATAAAACTCATTAAAAACTTGTTTTAAATAACTTTTACATTTTTAGAGTTTAGATTTTGTAATCATCAAAAAGGAGAGATTGTTGATAGAAATAATGCCTTAAAACATTGTTAATATTTTTCGATCTCTCTACGTTTTGATAATCGAAAAATGTAAAAACAATTAATGAAAAATTAATTGTAAACAAGTAATTAGTAGTAAATTTTCATTTCGAAAATTTAATCACTTAAAGGTATGAATAAACAAATGCTTAATATAGTTTATGATCAAAGGATTTTTTATTTTTAGAAAATACAACGTTTACAAATAATTCTGAAAATTTTCTAAAAATACTTTACACTATAAAGGTCCTACGAAAAATAGAAACAAAAAATAAGCTGTGGAAATAAGCCTCCAAAATAAGCCGAACACCTTATAAGCTTATAAGCTTAAACATACCTTAAATACCAAGCACCTTGGGTCTATAACGAAAAAGACCCAAGGGCGCAGTGGTAGAGTGTTTGTGCAAAGGGAGGGGATGTATCGAGGGGTCCTGGGTTCGAGTCTTGCTCATCCCGGTATCTTGTCTTCCCCTCTCTTTTTTTTTAAAAAAAAACTCTAGGGTAGAAATTGTAACAATCTAAACTAAAGGGTAGGCGGGCAAAATTTATTAAATTTACACTATAGTTAAAACGTGTAACCCCGCACTATCAAAGATGTACAAAACCAACCCTACGACATGGCTTATTTTTCTAGCTTATTAAAAAGTGATTTTTAGCCAAAACTTAAAACTACAAACTATAAACCCAGCTTTAATTTACAACAACATTTAATAAAGGCACTTTCGCTGTTTGACAAAAGAATAAGCTAGAAAATAAGCCCTAAAGTTGACCAGCAGCTAAAATGGCTTAAAAGCTAAAAAAAGCTAAGTCCTTGTAGACTTAGGTCAATATTAAAAGCTAAGACAAGGAACGTAGAAAGGCTAAAAGGTCTAAACTAACTAAATGGGCTAAAAAGAAAAGGAAAAGCTAGGCTAAATAAGCTGTGGGAAGCTTATGGACAGAAAACTTAACCAAAGCTTAAGAGGTTAAAATGATAAACTTGGACATTCAAATAAGCTAAAAAAAGGGAAATAAGCAAACTAAACTATCTAAACTTAACTAAAAGCTACTAGAGACTCAATTTGAGCTTATGGATAAGCTCCAATAAGCAGAGTCAAAAAAATAAAGCAATCCTTATGCCTCAAGTTTAAACTGAAACAGCCTATGTGGCACAGACTTGGGTCTTAAAAATAAGGCAACCAATAAAGCTTATCAAGCGGCTGAACACTTTGAGGAATTATACTAGGGCTTATAAGCTCTTAAAAAAGCCAATATTTGGGCTTAAGTTGGCTTAAAGGTGAGAACAATAAAGCCTAAAGTTCCCCCCTTTGCACCAGCGGGGCTTTAAGGCAAGCTCAAGGGGCTTATTTGACAGCTTATTTTAAGCTGTCAAATAAGCTCTAAAAGCAAAAAGAAGCTTAAACAGGTTGAGTACTCTATCTAATGGTCTTTGTGCACAAATTTTGGACTTGTAAAAAAAACCCTTGTTACTGCTTATTTTGGTGGTGAGAAAAAGGGTCCTTTGTTTTGAGAAATGTGGCAATAAGACCTGGTGATTTTTGACTCACATAGTCAAAACACATGGGTTGTAGCAGCTCTGGTTTTGATACACATAATACACAAATTTTTTACCTTAATCTCAAATTCACAGTGCTTATCCCAATAAGCACTTGTGGGACTTTAAATTCTCACAGTTTCAAAGAAGATCTTGTACACTTTTGAAAACAAATTTTCCAACTAAAATATTTAAAACAGCTTAAAGTGTCTTAAAAATTGTGCTTATATTGACCAAGTAACCATAACCCATGCTATAAGCTTTTTGACCTGTTTGGACTTGTGCCAAAACACCCTTTATTTAAAAACTGTTCAAACAAAGAGGGATTAAAATCCATTTTAAGCTAAACTTAAAAAACCTTTTATCTACTTCTTGCTTGTAATGACTATTAAACTATTTTAAAACTAAAAAAGCCTAGCTTATTAGAAATAATAAGCTAGTTTCTCAGCTTGCTTATTACTCCTATTATGACAGTTTGAAGTTGTAAACTAAGGCTAGACATAAATTATGCAGCTAAAAGACTTAAATAACAGTCTAACTAACAACTTAAACTAATATATTGCAAAGATTAAAGTATAAGCTAATGAATTTAAGCTAGTAATTTATGCTAGAATGAATTTTAGAAAATAAACTTAGATTTTTGTTTGTCTCAGAACCAAGGCCACTCTTTCTGAGTGAGGGCTAAGAAACTGTCCTAATTTTCGGGTTTATTGCCCTTGCTCTTTTCCCATGAGCAAGCCTCTAAACCTGAGCAATAAGCTCAATAAGCTCTTGGGAGCTTATTACTTCAAATGGCTTCCAAATTACACCCAAATGGACATTTATGAACTTAATTCAAACTAAAGCACTATGAAAGAGCTTATAACAAATTTTGAGCTGAAGTCGAGCTTATTAGCAAGAATAAGCTCTAATGAGCTTATTGAGAGCTTATTGAGTAAAAAGAGCTTAATTTTTCATTAAAATTGAGAATTACAATTGCATAAAAGAAAGTAACTTAAAAACACTTAAAACTTAATAAAACTTGAATGTAACTTGATATAAAACTGAATATTTGCCACAATGGCTTACAAGGCTATTTATAGCCGAAAATCTACACTAGGCCTTCTCTTTCTTTCTTTTCTTGCTGTGCTTGTTTGTAGACACACAAACACAGGTGTGTTTGTTGTGTGAGAGTGTTAAAAGCTCTAATCTTGACCCTTCAATCTCTAAAATCAATCTCGGCCGTCGAATTTGGTCTTGGGGGATGTGGGATTGCCAAGTTGGCAACTTTATGGCTGGGAAAGGTAGTGGAGGAGGGGGAAGGTGAGTGTCCATGGAGGTGGGGAAGAAACGCAGGGTAAAACGGGTTATGTTAACCCGTGAGTGTGTTTGAGAGGGAAAAAGAGGCGGGAAAAGCTGTTGGGGCTGTTAACAGAGTGTGAGTTTTACCATTTGGCTAAAATGGTCCCTCAAAGTTAATGGTGTGTTTGCACACATGGTCCTTGTGGTTAAATAACTTTTGGGGACTTGGCAAAACAAGTCCCCAAGAGTTATATAACTCTTTTCAAATTTCGTCCTTGTGGAGTACAAGTTAGGGGGGGTTGGCAGTTTTGCCCCCCTACTTGTTACTTTGAACAAATTGCAAAATAAGCCCTTGTCTTCTCTTTTTCTCTTTTCTCCTTTATAAATAAGTTTAGGGTTTGGCAATTTCAGCCCCTAAACTTATATTTCTTTGACTTTGGCCCCGGGGTTGACTTGGGTTGACTTTGACTTTTCTGTTGACTTTTTGACTTGATTGTACTTTCCGGCTTTGATTTGGCTTGTCTTTCACAAGTCTTTCCATATCCGATCCAGTATTTGTCGCCTTTTGTCTTTGTTTTTTCGTCCTTTTTCTGGTTATCCGTTCCTGCACAATACAATTAGCAAAACAAGCGTATATTTGGCATTTTAAGTCCGTTTTTGGTTATTTTAGCTTGTTTTTAAAGGTAAAAGGTATGTGTATTTAAGCACATACCAATGCATAATATACGAAAGGGAGTGAGCATTGCCTTTTGTTTCAACAATTTGTGTGAATGGTTTCCATGTTATCCTTAGACAACGTTTGGATCAACCAGAGTGGATCACCATCTCCTGTGAATCTTCGCTTTTCCTTTAAGTTTCCTTAACTCATTTTTTAGGGCTGCTATGACAAACCTTGTTCCTTTTGAAAAAGTTTTGCATTTAAATCAGAAATCTCCCCAGACTTATATATTGACTTGCTTGATTTAACGCATCACATTATTCTTTGATGAACACTTTTTGGCTCAATCGAGTCTCAAAATTAGCTTATAAGTCTTTTCAAAATGCTCATTCTCAGTAACAATTTTAGTCACTCAATGGTTCCAATTCTATGTTAAAGTGTCTGCTATTTCATCCATGTCCATTTTTGATTGAACATCCTCACATTTCCTTTAAGACTTAATTTCCTCTTTCACTTGACAATTACTGTGTCGCCTTTCCGCTTAAACTGAGTTCAATTTACTTATTTCGAACAACTGTGTAAAAACTTGGAGCATATTGATTTAAAACACTGTTTTCCTTGTTGAAAAATTTCTTGAATAAGTTGGTGTAATGGCTTCCAAAGTGATGCAATTGTTTTTCAAGAGTTGTAAAACACTTGCAAAGATTATCGTAAGTTCTCTTTACAAAAAAATCCTTTTTCTTGACAAGCTCAGTCTCGAGTTCGAGACACTTTTGACATTCAGTCACAGTTTCACCATTTGCATTCACAGATAAATTCACAACAGTCTTTACAATATCCTTATCAATAGCTTGTGCCAAGAGTCGTTCATTTTCACCAAAACTTGATTCATTTTAAATTCAAAAGATTCTGACTCCAAGCGATTTGTTCGACAGCCAGTGTCCATTTGATAAAAACTTTTTGACATCCGTCAAGTTCTTCAACCAAGTATCGGTTTTAGAAGTAATTTTGAAGATATCTTTTAAAGTTTTTTTATAAACGAATAGATTTCATCTCGAAAACAAGGCCTTTATATGTTCAAACCCCCACGTACCCTCAGAGATACTGTTGCATTGGTTCTTTCTTGACCTACCTGATCAAAGCCAGTAAGATGGCGTTTAAGCTCTTTCAAGCTAGTATTCACCATACTTACTGTAGGAAGTTCTTTTGGAACCTCAACTATGACGGTTGTGGAAGAATGAGATGGGTCTAAAGCTGGGACCGAAGTCGCTTTCCAATAGGCATGTTTCACAATATAAATCATTATTTGTCGAACAAATCGTTTGTATAGTAATCGTTTTGAAGAATGGCATAATTGATTGGTTTCGTGTTCACTTTATGTTTCTCAAACAATGGATCTTGTTCTTTCAAAAGCATTTTTGAACGACTCTTTTCACTTAGCTCTATTGTTTCATCAGAATCAGGAACCACAATAGGATCCATTTTAAGAATGGTATTCCCGTCATACAGCTTTGGCTTTGACTCCGACTTTTTCAGACAGGAAAGGTTCTTCAAAACCGAATAGCTGTTTCGAGAAAAATTTTATTTAAATCAAAACAAATTATTTTGGATTTTGTCATCATATGAACAGTTTGCGCAGATTGACCTCTTTTGAAAATGATGTTGTCAAGTTGCTTAATTTTCTTTTCTAAATCAATTTCTCTTTCAATATTTCTGTTTTCTTCTAATTTCAACTTATTTGTGAGTTCAGAAACTGTTTTCATTAAACAATCCTTTTCTTGCACTTGTTCGAAAAGATTTTTCTTAAGATGTACAATCTCGGCAAACTGTTCATTTGATCCTGAAAAACTGTTTTCAACATTTTGTTCTCTTTCTAAAATCTTTAATCTCATCTTTATATCGTCAAGCTCGGTAGTCATAGCTTTAATAACAGTGTTGCAATGCGTCACTTGGGTAGTTATTTGATCAAACATAGACAATATCAGGACATCTTGTTGAGCAGAAGAGTTAGAATTCTGAACAGTTTCCTGTTGTGTTTCACTCAGATACTGAGAATAAGGAATGATATTGCTATCACTGATTATGTCAGTTTCTGACTGACTCACATCATTAGACTGTTCAGAAGACGTCATGATCTGCTCACTTTGATTGAATAAGTCATAGTTCAGATTATCTTGATTGTGTACCTCAGTGAGTGCATCTGAGCCATTCCTTGAGAGATTGGCCATGAGAGCAATCTTGGCTGAATTGAGTTCATCACAATCAGAGTCATATGCATCCAGATCATCGGCTTGATAAGCAGCATTGTGGGTAATGACTGACTGAGAGGTTTGATTATCAGGAAGTCCTGGATCTGCCAAAAATGCTATTTCATCCTCTGTTAAAGCTTGACCACTGGCTTGAGCTTGAACCAACAACACTTTATCGTTAAACCATGTGTCATCCCTTTTCCTCTTGGGCTTAGTGCATTGCTTGGCAATATGACCCTCCCCTTTGCAATTGTAACAAATAACAGTCCGTTGTTTCCCCGTGTTGCTACCACTTGCACCAGGTGTGTATTTTCTTGTTGTTCCAGCAGCATAAGTAGTTTGTCTCCCCTGAACCGGTTGCACAGTCACCTTTCCATCATAGATGTACTTTTGACAGGGTTAACGAAGTCCTTAGCTGATTGTTCGTAGTAGGATACCGGGATGTGACAACAGCAGTTAAGAATGACATCATGTGATTAATTGCATCAATTGGATCAATCCCCCTTCTGGAACACAGGAACGACCTAAACAGGAGTCGTGGTTTGGAAAACACAGGTTGTTGTAAGTTGATTGTTGTGGGAGCAATATTCCATTGTGGATTGATTGGTTGTTGAGAATAAACGTGATGTGGTGAACGTTGGAATTGACTCATTTGTTGATAATGTAATTGAAAAGGTGTGATTGTTGGTTGAGAATTGTGAATGTTGATATGCTGGTAACAAACTGTGAAGACTGATATGGTGAAACGTGAAATGTTGAATAGAGACGTGGAGAGAGTGTAGATAGATTGATAAGCTTGCTGAGTAAATGGTGAGATGCAACTAAAAGCAAGAGATCCAGGTTCGTTCATGCATCAAACGAACTTCAATTGCATGACGTTCATGTTGTTGCAGGTGAGCATGAAGTTGATCAACATTGGTAGTGTGCAAGTCTTTGACCAGTTTAACATCACTAACAAATTTGCTCCATTCATCAGGAAGAGTGTTTAAGAACTTGGTGTTTCAACTTGAAACTGCCTCTACAGGGCATCTTGTAAATGTTCATTATCATTGAACAAATGAACCTCAAGTTAGTAACTCATGCAACATCCCCTTTCTTGTAAGTGAACTTATCAAATTCAACAAACAGCTAGCCTCACGATCTTTGTTAGGTTAATGATGTTCCTGCATCAAATTTAATCTTCTCCCAAAGATCTTTTTGCCATACGATTTGACTCACAAGACATAGATTTCAGTTGGTATGGGTGGGGGGTGGGGGGTGGGGGGGGGGGGGGGGGGGGGGGGGGGGGGCGTGGGGGGGGGGGGGGCCCAATGGAAAAGCTGTTATATAGCATTGATATCGCAAACGGCTTGAATGGGCTTCAGCTGGAGTTAGCTCCAACATATTCCTTTAGCCATGTTACTTCGTCCTCAGTGATTGAAGGCCAAACAAGAAGGTTTCCTTTTTCAACAGATGCAAGTATCATCTTCCATGTGTTCTATTCATCAATAAGCTCCATTTCTGCTTTTACCATGAATCGATACAAGTGTTTTTATGCAAGCAACGGTGGATTGCTTGTCACCTCCAGAAAGAAGTGATTTATCAGTCAATAGACGATCATTGTGATATGTCAAAATATTATAAAAAAAAAAAAAAACAAATTGATCGATCCGGTGGTAGAAAGAATTGTGTTTTGGTTACTGATTGTTGAGATCTTGAATATAAACTGACACAGATTTTTAGCAATCTTGACAAAACCGGGAAGACAAGTGTTTGTTTCACGGGATTTTACAAGTCAAAGAAATAACCGTATAATTTAAAATTGAGTTTGTTAAGTTTAAACTTAATTTGTTTTTCACTGGTTCGGTCCTCCTAGTTCGATCCCTCTAGTTCGATCCCCTTTCGTTCGGTTCTAACAAGTGAAAAACACTCGTTCGATCTTAACTAGAGAGTGCTCGTTCGATGCAACCTAGAAGTCACTCGTTCGATTCAAACTAGAAGCTACTCGTTCGATTGAAACTGATGAAGCTTGTTCAGTTCAATCTATGCAACAGCTCGTTCGGTCCTCTCGTTCGGTGATCTAGTTCGATTATCTTGTTCGATTGACTAGTTCGATCCCCTTGTTCGATTCTCTAGTTCGATTCCCTTGTTCGATTATCTAGTTCGGTTCTAACTAGTACGAAACCCAAATTTTCAAAACTCAAAAAGACACGATTTTTAAAAAAATTCTTGTACAACTAGTATTACTAACCCTATAGGAACAATAAAAATGAAAACTTTAAGGTTTTTAAGCCAAAAAATTTTAATCACTAATTTGCTCTTTGTAAAGGTTTTGAACACAAATCAAACACAAAAATCTAAACACACCACTCCATGGCTCTTGATACCAATTGAAGAATACTAGTAATCTTAAGATCAACCAAGAACAATAAGTGAGATGTGGGTTGGATTGTTAGAGAAACTTGGATGGAATATGGATGATGTATTAATGAAGTGTATGGAAAACAAAATGGAACAACCAACCCTCTCCAAGACTAGGAGAGGGATATAAATACTACATAGAGGCCGGCCATGGGCTGGAGTTGGGCCACCCATGGGCCTTGGGCCGGACTAGATTACTAATCTAATCCTTATACTAACTACGAGCTAAGACTTGTTACAACTTTGGAAGTGACCGACACTTTTCGTGTTTCCAACATACCTCAAAAGGGTTTGACTTACTAACGTCTTTAGTAGACTTTGAATTATTCATCTTTTTTTCACAAGTGTTTGTAGTAGACTTTTTAGAAACAGGTTGATACACCTGTTTAGGTTTTAAATTCCAACTTCTGTCAAACCAAAATTCCTTTAAAAGTTTGACTAGTCTTCAAATTCTTTGTCGCACCACCACCAATATTCTTTGGACATTCTTTAAGAACATGTACAAAAACCTTGCAACACGCATACCTAGGGGATTCCACTCATACTCAACATGAATATTACAAATATAGTAGCCCTCCCTAGTAATTTTAGGCATAACAACTTCACGATCATAATAAATCCGGATAATTCCTTCGGTATTTCTTCATTCTTCGGACTCACCATTAATTGTGATGGTAGTAAAATCACATGAACTTTGACTACTAATATACACTCCCATTTGCAATGTGCAAATTTCCAACCGCACCAAAGATAGAAAATGACACAAGACTCAGGAAATACAAACTTTACACTTTAAGCAACTAGCAATTGTAAATTAAACTTAATCTAACAGGGTAGGTTAAGGTGTAAGGGTGTAACGAAACAAATAGTTGGTGTAAATTTCCTAAGATGGCTCTATAGTTGTTCCAGAGATTATCACTCAAAGATTGAAGTTTGGAAAAGGGTTTAAAACGGGAGGTTTAACTAATCGTGGTAGTTGTTTTTAATAAGCAACATGTAAAATGCGATTTGGGTGTAATCCTAAAATTTACCAATTTAAACAAGTTACTCCATCTAAATCCATAGTACTTATCATTGCGGTCTCGAGTGATATACCAAGCCAAGTTCTAAAGTCTACAACATCACCGGCACACTCATATTTTGTGGAATTTGGGTAAACATTTAGAAACGGAAAGGCTAAATCCTCACAATATCTAACAAGGGTTATTGTGTGCGGGTTATGTAACATGTAATTTCACAAAAGTATTTGCTTGAAATTTTTTAAATTTGAGCATAATTTAAGCATTTTAATGTGAAAAATAGGACAAGTAAACATTCTAATTCCATCCCCCCACTTGAATTATACAACGTCCTCGTTGTATATATAAAACATTAAATACGAGAATTAAAAAGAATTAGAATGAGAAACTCCCCTGATAATTGCTCGGTAGATTCTCCAAGTTGCGTTTATGAGCAAGATTGTGTTGAACAGCTGCTTTGAAGTCTCAAGACTCCAACACTTCAGTATCTCTAGATATTTAAATTCTCCACCAATATTCGTTGATATTTCTTTCACGAGGTCCTGTAGAAAATATATAAACATGTGTATCCTATCTGGTACCTTACGGTTTCATTTAAACTAAACTAAACAAAATAATTACCGTCAAGTTCTAGAGATACGGCGTATCAGATAAATGAATACACCGTATTCAAAATCTGACAATAATGGTTTTAAAGTGCAATAAAAATAAAGACTGATAACGTCTAGACAATCAATACGCCGTATGGTATGGAGTGGATACGCCGTATTGATGTCTGGGAAGACAGACTCGATAACAAAATTAAATAACATTTTGGGTTGTCTCCCGGGAAGCACTTTTGTTTACAGCGAAGTCTTTAAGTTAGACTTTTCTTCAGCTTCTCTTCATTATACCATCTCATGCACGCTAATGTGCCCGCGTGTGAGCCATTCTTCCGTCTTCGCATTTCGAATGTATTCGGGTCCTAAATTCAAAAATCCTTTGTAGAACCCCTTAAGCTTTTGGTATGCATGCGAAATTCCATTCTTCTTATCTTTTTCACTTACCATCAGTAATGGTGGGATCTTGTTGCAATGCTCATTAGTGTGGTTTTTAAACCTCGGATGTGATCGCACTATTTGGTAAGTTGCTTCATCATCGTTTTTGTAAAGGGTAATTATCCCTTCGAACCGTTTTGCTTTAATTCTAACTTCTCTTAAGAACGGTTCGCCAACAATAACATCGCCCATTCCTTCATCACGATAAGCATCCATATTTTCTAAAACTGTAAATTCAGTCACAACGGAAAAAGTTCCAACAAAAATAGGAATATTCATTACGGCTCCTACGCATTATTCCCTTTGAAACACATTTTATCTTTCATTATAGAGTTATGAAACTTTTTGGACATCACATTGACATACAATAATGGGAAAAAATTAGCGTGAGTGAATTCAAATCCTATCATGCAAGAAAACCTTAAGTTGTGAGCACAATCTATATGGATCTTCTTATCATCGTCACAATAACTAGGGTAATCATCAATTCCAGTATCAAGATCTTCATCCCTAGTTCTAAATTCCTCAATTACCTCACCTTCCTCAATGGTGGGCATCAAATCATCTCCTTGATTTCTCCTAAGCTTAATTGGTTCATTTAGATCATTTAATTCAATGTAATCTTCCAAAAAAGGGTCTAATGATCTATTTAACATCAAAGTCTCTCCCATAAGCCTAGCTTCTAAATTAAGTTCCATTCTTTCTCTCAAACTTAGCATATAGACCCTCCTAATTAAACTACTAGCAGGTTTAACACTTTTGAAAATAATCTTTTCTTCCCCGACCCTTAAAGTAATCTTTCTTTTGTAAACATCAATCTTAGACCGAGCGGTAGACAAAAATGGTCTTTCGAGGATCAAGGGCACTTTGATATCCTCGGGCATATCAAGAATTATAAAGTCTATGGGGAAGGTAAATTTACCAATTTCTACTAGTACGTTTTCAGCTATTCTGGTCCTGGTTGGATAGAAAAGGGTGAGAAGAAAGGGGAATAGTACCCCTTTCAAATCTTGGCGGGTAGTGAGCAGGGGAAAAGGTATTAGAGAAATGGCAACAATGGTCCTTTAATGTGTATTTTTTGATTACATGGTTAGTCCTTTGGGACTAACGACAGTTAGTATGAAAGGGTTACAAAGGCTAACGCTAGTTAAGTATGGATTTGGGCCTGTTTATTAGGCCTGGTTTTATAATAAAAAGGATTTTGGGTTTTTATTTAGACTATGGGCTTTAAATGAGTGTAATATATAAGTTGTCTGACCCGGGCTCACTAGGTGGGTACGGGTGGGCCCACTTTGACATTTTGGTTTTTTCGAGTTCGGTTTTTGATGCTCTTTCCAATGCTACTTCTCGGGGTTGACTTTGGTTGACTTTGACTTTGACTTTTGACTTTTGACTTTTAGCTTTTGCTTCACGCTCTTTCCGTTCTCGTGCTCGGTTTTGTCGTTTTGGCTTCTTTTTTCGTCCTTTTGTCAGATATCCATTTCCTGTACAGTATAACTAAAAACATACAAATACAATGTATTTTTGGTACGTTTTTGGACATTTAAGTCTGGTTTTAATGGAAAATGGTATGTGTAATTAAGCACATACCACTCCCCTTCACGTTAAACAACACCAAATATTTGGCATCCTTCTCCAGTTACACACAATCTGTCGCAAGCCTATCTATTCGCCCTCGTTCAGGCCCAAGTAGGAGTTGTTAGCCTAATATGGTTATCCTGATCAAGTGGGCCAGGCCCATTCTGCAATCTCCACTCAGTTCAGTCCTTAGGCTCAGCCCATGTCTTCCTTACCCAGCCCATAGTTCGGTCTAGCACTCCATAGTCCACCAGGTTTTGTGTCACATGCCTTTTAAACTAGGTCTGGGCCGCATGCTTTTCTAGCTTAGTCATCTGCTAATGTTACAGGACATTCACAGACACATGTTACTTATGCTTTACCTTCGAGACAAGAGACGGTGTTGCCACATGCCTTTAGTGGTATAATGCTTCACATGAGATATGGATTCAGGTGCTAGTTATCATTTTAAGTCTTTAAGTTAATTGTCTTAGTAATATTTTTAATAAGTTTATTTATCCATCTGTCTTTGTTGGTGATGGTTATTATATACCCGACACCAACATTGGTCGTAGCATTTTTCCATCTCCTCATAAACCTCTTCACTTAAATAATGTATGTATCACCCCTAAGTCCTAACATTTCAAAGAACTTAATTTTCTTTGTCATATTTTTTCGTGATAATAAATGTACCATTGAATTTGATGACTTTGATTTCTCTATTAAGGATTTCCTGACCCACCGGGTTCTTCTCCGATGTGATAGCACGAGTGATCTATATCATGTTATGAAGCCTTCCCCTATCCCTCAAGCATTTCTTGCGAGTCAACACACGTGGCACAATTAATTTTGCATCCTGGAAGTGAAGTGCTACTTTAGTCTTAATTCTACTAATTACATTTCATGTAATAAAACGAAACCTCCTACGCTTTGTCATGCTCGTCAGCTTGATAAAAGCGTAAGGCTTCCTTTTTCTAGTTCAAATACAGTTGTTAGGTCTTGTTTTGACATTGTTCACTTGGACTTGTGGACTTCCCAAATCCCGAGCCTTACGGGTTTTAAATATTATGTCTTGTCTTGGATCATTATTCTCATTATTTGTGGGTTTATCAATTGCTTAATAAATTGGATGTTTTGTCGGGTTATTATACACAAATGTTGCTAAAGTTTGCATAAATGTTCGATTACGTTACTAAAGTTTAAAACGTTACAAATAGGTTATTGAACTTATAGGAAGCACACACTTCAATATTTTCAGTGTTAATCAGGTAACCTGAACGCATATTTTCGGATAAGTTAAGTGACATAAATATCACGTTTTTACAACTTCAGTGATATTTACAAAATATTTTTATAGGTTCAGTAACTCATACAATAACCATGTATACTCGAGTAACCTATATGTAACGTTTTAAACTTTAGTAATGTAATCGAACATTTACGCAAACTTTAGTAACTTCTTTGTATATTAACCCATGTTTTGTCTAAGTTTGTTTTGTTTTGTAATTTTTTAACACTCGGTTTAAGTGTGAAATAAAGTCATTTCAATCTGACCATGGTGGTGAATTTGATAACCACACCCTTCCAAAATTGTTTGCCTCTAAAGGCATTCAATTTCTTTTTTCATGCCTTGAATATCTCAAAATATGGCAAGTCTCAACGCAAGATACACATTATTAATAACCTCACCCGAACCTTATTTTTTCAAGCTTATCTACCTCCTCGGTTTTGGGTCGAGATACTTAATATGGCCACTCGTCTATTGAATATCTTACCCTCTAGTACCATTAATAACTATGCCCCTCACACTTGCTTGTTTGGCACTAAACCCGATTACACGCTCTTGCTTGTCTTTGGTTGCTTATGTTACCTATACTTACATGCTAATAAATGTGCTACACATTCCATATTTTAGGATTTCCCCTCAAATTAACGTGGATATCAATGTCTTGATTTGAACACAAACAAAATTATTCTTTCAAGCTACGTTGCCTTTGATAAAATTGTTTTTCCTTACGGTTCAATGACATCCACCTCACCCCTTCCTTATCCTTTTTAAACACACCTCCAAATTTACTTAATCAAACTATTTGCACCTTGTTTGCTAATTGATGTGTCGTTGTGTGGTATATATTTTATTTATTCAAGTTTTAAATTTATATTTTTCTGACTAAACCAAAAACAACACTTTAACAAGCAGTGTACCTGATTGGTAGTAGTTTCGTGGTAAGTAGGGTGTTGAACACTTGAAGCGAGGTTAAATCTATCAATTTAATTAATATATTGGTTATCTAATCTATGTTAATTCTATTCTATTCTAAACCTATGTCAGTCCTAGTTCCTAATTCTAACGGGAAAATGGGGTTTTCAGCCTGAGAGACTGGCACGGTTTGGTTGGTGACTACAATCAATTCAAGGCACTTTAACCCACGCAAGCTAATTAACAAAAGATAAAAGAGCGGTCAAGCCAAATATAAGAAAACTGTATTAACCATTATTAATCCGATTAGAAAGTTGGTTTGTTTATTAAGTGCAATGATTTCTTCTCTCGAGGTGGCATATCATTCTTAAGACTTAGGCGTTACATCATCCTAAGACCTAGACACATTAATTCTGTCACAATTAAAGCATCCGCATAAAGCATCCTTATATGCTTATTATAATCTATCTTAGAGATTAAGGCAATGGTGATCTTGTTAAACCCTAGCTCATAGAGACTTTACCCACTTACCGTTTAATGGTAATTTATACACTAGTAGTTTACTTGTCCAACTATCCAATGGAATCAGAACGTTACTTGTTGAATTATCTAGGTCACCTGCTAGTCGACACGATCAATAAACCATTGGCCATATCCAATTAACTAGTTAAGCCCGAAGCGTATCCTAGACACAGACTTAGAAGGACAATATTTGTGTAACTATTATTCTAGATGTGTAAATTACTATATGGAGAGCTATCCTGGACTCTAGATCTACTTGGTCCGTATCACTAGATCCAGTTGAATGATAGGTCGCATACAAAAGCGCGTAAACAAGTATAATTTGATAAACGGAAACAAGCATTCAACGATAAATCAAGAAATCGAGATAAACAAATACCAAATATTTAGATGTTCATAATAATGGCTAATACCCGAAGGTATTAGCCTTCAAACATCATAATAAATACAAGACTAATTATTTAGCTAAGGTAAACTAACCGAGTTAACAAATGATACCAAAAACTAAACGATTACTAAAGTATATGGAATTACACGATGTCTCCTATGGAATTGATAACGTTGCTCGACCTCTTCTGCTCTTTTTCTCTTCTGAAAATCGACTTTTATGGTTTAGGTATCGAGAATATGATTTAGCATACTTAAAACTCGTTTTTGAGTTTTCTATTTATAAGGTCTGGAAGTCGGTTTGATACGGCATATCCAAGGATTGGATACGGCGTATTGGGGATTTCTTGGAGTAGGGACCACGCTTGATATCTTCTAGAATATTATATTGATTCCATATTTTGAATACGGCGTATTGAGTCTCTCTGGATACGGCGTATTGAGCTTTATTCCTTTGTGGTCTTTGGTGAGTGCAGGCACAGATACGCCGTATCTTCCTTGATGGATACGGCGTATTGGTCTTCAGAATAGTAATCTTCAAAATATCTTCATTTAAGCTCCAGAATGCGCGCCTTTTGCTATCTTTCACCAATTACTCCATAATTACTACAATTCTTAAATATAAACGATTAAGTAACAATTCTTTGCAATAACTATACAAAATGGGTTAATAACATGGGATAAATGATGCTATAAAATAGACGTTATTTGATGTCATCAAATATCCCCCCACTTGAATCCTACTTGTCCTCAAGTAGCCTTTAGAAGTTTATAAAAATGTATCCCTAAGGATATTTTCCGTTAAAGCATTTATTTGATCTATTACAAGTACACAACCAAACACCTCACGAAATAGGAAGATGAAAACACTCAAATCACTCAACTAATCTATGTGGTAACATGTAACTAATTCGCTCAATTGCTCGGTCGTGACGAGTATTCTATCATAAGCTTGGCAAGGATACACATCTCCACCGCTAAAGCTAAGGAGTAACAAGTTTATAAAGGTAAATATGGGTTTTTGTATGGAAAGGCTTACGGTTGATCATTCTACAATCTTTCACCAGAAGTACCACTCCAACAAGGCAGCTGAAGCACACATACATGGCCGTAACGACGGAATAGACATGTGTGTTTGATCACATCCTCATTCGAATTTAACCAACGGTTAGGATAAAGAATGATATAGGGTAGGAACCTTCTAACTTTCACCAAAAGTCGTAAACCAACGAGGCAGCTAAGACATGCATACATGGCCGTAACGACGGAATAGACATGCATGCTCGAACAAGTCCTCATTCGCGTAAAACCAGCGGCTAATCATTAGGTGAGAGGGAAGTAAATTGTTGTTAAATAAAAATCAAGAAACAAATAGATTAAGACTTAAGATACAAGTTGCTAGACACTTTTTTCCCGACCGTTACCATGATAAAGACACAACTATTTACAACGTCTTGATCATCGATCAAAAACAACAACCTAAGTTGGCGTTCCCGTAACGGTCAACTTCCCAATCATCCCAAAACTTTACATACTCTACAAGGAAAGTGGCGATATCTTACACTTTGTAAAATACTCTACATCGTTGACTTTTTTAGACGTATCAACGAATAATCGATCCTTCGTGTAATAACTTTGGTAGTTGCGAAACGATTATCTTCAAACTTTCTTTCTCTTTCTTTTTGTATTTTTTTCTCATTTTTTTTATTTTTTTTATAACTATACTTCAAATCTCGGTGTAGTTTCACCATCTTTATGATCATAATAATTCTGGATAATTCCTTCGGTAGTTCTTCATCCTTCGGTTTCATCAATAATTGTGACGGTAGTAAAATCACATGAGTTTTGACTATTCATATACATTCCCTATTTGCAATGTGCAAATTTCCAACCGCACCAAAGATAGAAAATGACACAAGACTCAGGAAATCCAAACTTTACACTTTAAGCAACTAGCAACTATAAATTAAACTTAATCTAACAGGGTAGGTTAAGGTGTAAGGGTGTAACGAAACAAATAGTTGGTGTAATTCCTAAAGGATTGGCTCTACGGGTTTTTCTAGTGGATCATCACTCTAAAGATGAGAGTGGAAAAGGGTTTAAACGGGAGGTTAACTAACTGGTGTAGTTAGTTAATAAGCAACATGTAAAGGCGATTTGTGTGTAATCCTAAAATTTACCAATTTAAACAAGTTACTCCATCTAAATCCATAGTACTCATCAATGTGGTCTCGAGTGATATACCAAGCCAAGTTCTAAAGTATACAATATCACCGACACACTCATATTGTATGGAATTTGGGTAAACATTTAGAAACAGATTGGCTAAATCCTCACACTATCTAACAAGGGTTGTTGTGTGCGGGTTATGTAACATGTAATTTCACAAAAAGTCTGCTTGAAAAAATAAATTTAAGCATAATTTAAGCATTTTAGTGTGAAAAATAGGACAAGTTAACATTCTAATTCCATCCCCCCACTTGAATTATACAATGTGCTCGTTGTATATATAAACATTAAATACGGGAATTTAAAAAGAATTAGAATGAGAAACTCCCCTGATATTTGCTCGGTAGATTCTTCATGTAGCTTTATTGAGCAAGATTGTGTGTTGAACAGCTGTCTTGAAGTTTCAAGACTCCAACACTTCAAGATCTCCAGATTTTTAAATTCTCCACCAACATTCGTTGATATTTCTTTCACGGGGTCCTAAATAGAATATAAGAAAAACATGTGCATTCCTATCTTGGTACCTACGGTTAATTTAGACTAAACTAAACTAAATACGGGTCATTCTGGTGGATACGGCATATCAGTTTAGTGAATACGCCGTATTCTAAATCTGACAATAATGTTTTTAAAGTGCAATAAAAATAAAGACTGATAACGTTCAGACAATCTGTATGTCGTATGGTATGGAGCGGATACACCGTATTGATGTCTGGGAAGATAGACTCGATAAAATTAAATAACAATCTGGGTTGTCTCTCGGGAAGCACTTTTGTTTACATTGAAGTCTTTAAGTTAGACTTTTCTTCAGTTTCCTTTCATTCCATCTCATGCACGATAATGTGCCCACGTGTGAGCCATTCTTCCATCTTCGCATTTTGAATGTAATCGGGTCCTAAATTCAAAACTCCTTTGTAGAACCCTTCAAGCTTTTGGTATGCATGCGAGATTCCATTCATCTTATCTACTTCACTTACCTTCAGTAATGGTGGGATCTTGTTGCATTGCTCAATAGTGTGGTTTTTAAATCTCGGATGTGATCACACCATTTGGTAAGTTACTTCATCATTACAATTGTAAATAGTAATCGTTTCATCAAACCGTCTTGCTTTAATTCCAACATCTCTTAAGAACGGTTTACCAACGATAACATCGTCCATTCCTTCATCACGATAAGCATCCATATCCTTCAAAACTACAAAGTCAGTCACAACAGAAAAGGTTTTAACAAAAATAGGCACATTTATTATAATCCTACAACATTATCCCCTTTGTACACCATCTTATCTTTCATTATTGAATTATGAAACTTTTTAGACATCACATTGACGTACAATAACGGGAAGAAGTTGACGTGTGTAAATTCAAATCCTATCATGCATGAAAACTTTAAGTTATGAGCACAGTCTATGTGGATTTTCTTATCATCGTCGCAATAACTAGGGTAATCATCAATTCTAGTATCAAGATCTTCATCCCTAGTTCTGAATTCCTCAATTACCTCACCTTCCTCAATGGTGGGCTGATTGGTGGTTTTTACACTATATATATAATATATAATAAAATATAAAATATATATTAGTCTAAAAACAACAATCAATAAAACCGAGAAGTAGTATAGAGCTTTCCCGGGTCGTTTATCCCCAACGAGGCTGGAATGGAAAATCGATACAATCGAAGATTTGAGTTTGAAGGAAGGAATTAATTTGGGAAGTTGAAAAAGTCAAATTAGATAATAACGAACTAAAACGTTTAAGAAAAACCTAGAAATTACGAAATTAAACTAGAAAACGAGAGCTCTAATCCCGAACAAAAGGGGGAAAAACCTAAAATCTTCAAAAATAACCCTACGAAGAATTTTTCACTTCTAAACTACTCTACGGGACAAATAACGAAGAATGAAAAAGACTAGACCGAAAACGGAGTTCGTTTGACCCAAAAACGATGTCAAAAACAAATTACCGCTCACCCCGGTCGTTCTTTAAAAAAGGAAGGTTTGTAAAAATCGACCTTACGAAAGTTTTATTGTTTTCCTACAAATATACGACAAATAAAAACTTTTCTAAAAAAGAAAAATATTTTTTGATAATTTTTGTATTTTTTTTATGATTTTTAAAAGTGTTAACTAAATTAAATTATATAAAAATGTAAGTCTACGGAAAAAAATTCATGAAATTTTTTTACAAAATTCTAGATGCTAAAACAGTCCTTGGAAAAATATGAACAAATAGCTGAAGAAATAAGACCCGATAAGTGTTTTCAGCATTATGGGCTTATTAGCCAAAAAACACCCTTAAATATGGTTATAGCCCTTGAGTCTTTAACGAAAACGACCCAAGGGCGCAGACACATGTGGTAGGTGTGTGTGTAAAAAGGGGATCGTATCGCTTGGTCCCGGGTTCGAGTCTTGCTCACCCGGGCCAAGTGTCTTTCCCCTTTTTTTTTCTTTTCGAAAACTCAAAGAAGCAAAGTTGTTAAGCTCGTGGGGCTTAACAACTTTGTCTTCTACAACTTTTTGAGATAAGCCCTAAATAAGCTGAAAAATCAGCTTAAAGTCGACAGAAAAGCTTGTTTGGCTTAAAGGCTAAATGACTTAAGTCATTTGGCCTTGTGGTCGACAATAAGCTAGACTTAGAACTAAAATAAGCTAAAGGGAGTTAACCTAATCTAGATAAGCTTAAAAAGCTAAGAGCTTAAGGCTAAATAAGCTGTTGAAACAGCTTATGATTGACAGAACTAAAATAAAGCTTAAATCTACAATACACTAAGCTGTGGACTCTAAATAAACTAGAAAAAGATCAAATAAGCTCACAACCTAACTAGACTAACTTAAAAAGCAACTAGGAGACAAAATGAGCTTATGAAATAAGCTCAATAAGCCAGAAGAGAAAAATAAGCAATCCTACACCTAGGGCATTCACAAACAGTCAAAAGCCAAGTTTGGGCTTAAAAATAAGCCCACAAATAAGCTTTTCAAAAGCTGAAAATCAACAAACTTATAAAAGGGCTTATAAGCTCTTGAAATAAGCCAAGAGATTGGGCTTAAGCCCTCTTAAAGGCTAAGAAAATTAAGCCTAAAGTCTCCCCTTTGCACCAGGGGAGCTTTAAGGCAAATCTCAAGGGCTTATTTGACAGCTTATTTTAAGCTGTCAAATAAGCTCTAAACACACAAATAAGCTAAAACAGATGGAGTCCCCTAGCTTATGGACTTATGCACCAAATTTTAGCCTTTAAAATTCATTTTAGCTTGCTTATTTTTGATGGTGAAAAAGGGCTATGGGTTTTTAAAAACTGTGACACTAAAAACCTTGGTGGTTTTTGACTCACAAAGTCAAAAGACCAAGGGCTGTGGCAGCTTGTTTTTACCACACAAAATGTACACTTTTTGAACCCTTAACTCAAATTCACAAGTGCTTATCTAAATAAGCACTTGTGGTGTCTTTAAAAGTCTCACAGTTTCAAAGAGGGTGTATATACTTTTGAAAAACAATTTTCCAACTAAAAATGTTTTAAAAACAGCTTTAAAGTAGCTTAAAACTTGTGCTTAAACTGACTAAATGACCCTAACCCAAAGTCAAAACCATTTTGACCCGTTTTTACCCTTGTGCCAAACACCCCTTTAATTTAAGCTGCCAAGCTAAAGTGACCTTAAAATCTATTTTAACACTTAAAATTATTAAAACCTTTTATCTACTCTTACTAATATTACACTAATTAAGCTATTTTGATACTAAAACTTGTAGCTTATTAGGAAATATAAGCCACTTTCTCACCTAGCTTATTACACTAACTTGGCAGTTTTAAGTTATAAACTGAGATTGCACACATTTATTCAATGAAAACTTAAAACATATAAATAACAAGTCTAAACAAATGTGTTTGCAAAGATTAAAAGCAAATAAGCTAATGTCTTGAGCTAAAAATTAAGCTAAGTAAAAATTGAGAAATGAAACCTTGATTATTTTGTTGTCTCAGAACCAAGCCACTCTTGTTGAGTGAGTGGCTTAAAACCTGGACCTAATGGCTCCTTAGCCTCTAAACCTGAGCTTAAAAAGCTCAATAAGCTAATTTAGCTTATTACTCCTTTTAGCTTCCAAAGTGCATCAAATGAGCTCAAGTTATCATGCTTTCATATAAAATGAACAAAATAAATTAATGACTGGCTTTTGACAAATTTTGACTGAATTCGAGCTTATGAACAAGAATAAGCTCAAAAGAGCTTATTGAGAGCTTATTGAGTAAAATTAGCTTAAATTTTCATTAAAACTGAGAATTACAAGTGCATAAAAGAAATTAACTTAAAAACACTTAAACTACTTTTAAGACTACACTAAAACGACATACATAAAACTACTTTGGCCACAATGGGCTTACAAGGCTTTTATAGCAAAAAAAAAATACAACTAGGTCTTCTCTCCCTCTTCTTCTGTTG